>JAATLQ010027745.1:46770-81919 GCA_013421005.1 Heliconius erato x Heliconius himera | reverse complement strand
AAATAACATAACTCAAAGGGTTGTTTATAGAAAAAAACTGGATTTGTATTGATTTTCCGTCGCTTTTCTCGCTAGGGAGTTTTAACTTGTAAAAATCAATTAATATATTAATAAACCATCTATATATCAAAGCAAATTATTGAAAGGTATATAATTTTGGCAAACAAGAGCTTAGAACTGCTTGTACTCATTAATATAGCTTTGTTAATCGACCCGTAACGAATATAAAGAACAGGATTTTCAATTGTAATATTCTTTATGAATTAACTAGTTTAAAGTTGTAAATGTATTATTTTAGGTAACAATGAGTGCCATAGCGCAGCAAAAGTGTCATGTTAAGGAGAGTTTATTTCAGTTTATTAAGACAAATGTCCCATCGGCGGATGTCTCTCTCATTGATGATATAGTCCTCTCCTATGTGATTTCTATCCTGGAAGAAGCCTCCCAGGATCCCTGCTTTGACTTAGATGGTAATATTATAAAATACAATGTTTTTCCTGTGTTTTATGTTTAATATTATTTACTTAAGTAATTCTTATTAGAGGTAATTTTCAATTTTATCATTTAAAACATTGATATTTACTATTCCAATATTATATTTAATTCAGCTGTGATGTGCATTTAGTTACATAATAACTAAATGTCATATATAATGTAAGATACAAAAAAGTACAAAATATAAACAAAAGACTTACTATAATTGCTACTCACTAATTTAACAATGATGTTGAAAAAATTATTAATATTTATTTTCATTTATATTTTTTTTTATTTATTTTTTATTTCTCATACTTGTGCATCATTTATTTAGTAATTTAAAAAAAAGCCAAAATTTTGCATTAATTCTCTACATAAAAAGCATTCAATTTAACATTTTTTAAAAGGAAAACTTTAAAAACTGTGTTAATGATACTCCTTAAGTTATAAATTATTATGCAATCTTTTTCTTACTGAATAATTCATTACAAATTGGCACAAATTATTTATAAAAATAATTATAAACAACAAAAACATCTTAAAGAAATGTTTAGTAAAAGTTAAATGGTTAAATACTTTAATAGGCCAGTTGTGAAGCAGAGGCACAAAGTGTGACTGTAAAATTGACTGGTTGTGGGTTTGATCCCCACTGGAGGAAGTGAAATATTTATTTACATTTATATTTTCATTTCTTTGCTCTGGTGTCGAGGCAAAGTCCGAGGCTTTGAGTTCCGCCACTCAGCACGCAATGCCTCCAGAATTCAGCAGAAAGTGGGGAACAGAGTGTCTTAACACGAGGTTCCCTTTACCTACCCTGCTGTGTGCGGGATGCAGCATGAAGCTGATTTAATTTTTTTTTTATAAAATCTACTTGGCATTCCATGGATGCATTGTGCAAGTGTAATTGGTCTCTTTGATTGTTACTTTGGCATTATCTATATACCTCATCTCGATAATAAATTTAAAATGGTCATACTAGTGCCGCCTTTGAAGCACATTCTAAAAATCAATTATCCATTATATGTTCAAGTAGTATGCTCAAGGTACAATGACTATAGAACTAAATATTTTTTTTTTTCAGCTTTACATTGTATTTCACATGTAAAAGGATAGGCAGACAGAACCTAGTATTGTTTATATTATTTTAAAGACACGGAGGAACTCACTGCTGTGCTTTGTCTCATACCCAAAGTGAGAAAATGAAAATCACTCACTCCCTGAGTGAGTGAGGAATCAAACCCACAACCATCACATTTATTATCAGACACTGTCACACTGCGTCATGATGTCCCCAATGTGAATATTATTATTAATAATTATGTTACTCAACACGCAATGCCTCCAGAATTCGGCAGAAAGTGGGGAACAGAGTGTCTTAACACTAGGTTCCCTCTGACTACCCTGCTGTGTGCGGGATACAGCGTGAAGCTGGTTTATTTTATTTTAATTATGTTAAAACACTAATAATACTGCAACATTTACGTAAAATTCCATAAAACCTAAACTAGGCTTCATAGAGATGATGGCAGCGTATGTGCCGAAGTTTGCAAGCATTGACCCAGGATTGGTTTGCTCTTGGTTCTTGGAGTTAGAAGCTGAATTGACTCGGCAAGATGAGTCTGATAGCAACTCTAATGGTAAGTCATTTTTAATATAAATGTAGCTGTAAATGTTAAAGGTGTGGTAATGCTTTTTTAGCTTCACACTGTGTCGCGCATGTAGAAAGGTGAGCAGAGGGAACTCATTGTCACACATTTTCGTAATACCTAAGTGGATAAATAAAAATAAAATGTTCCCCCTCATGGTAATCGAACCCACAACCGCCGCGTTTACAGTACACTATGAGTTGCAACAACCATACTGATTTTTTTCAGCTTCACTCTGTATCCCGCAGATACCAGGGTAGGGGGAGGGAACCTAATGTTAAGGCACTTCGTTCCCCACTTTTCGAGTTCTGCCACTCAGTAAGAAATGTCTCAAATTCGGCGGAAAGCGGGGAACAAAAGTGTCTTAATAGGAACGGAGCGTATCAACGTTAGGTTCCCCGGTTCTCTCTGCGTACTCCTATAAACAGGATATGATATACATAATTATATTTCATAGGTAATCTCCAATGCAAATAACATTGGTAAAAATGTTGCATTCCCAGCTCCCAAAAAGAATGTGTACACAATATTCAAAAGTGTATAAAAATTGGGAAAGAGAACTATACTAGTATATAAGAAGATTATGTGATTTATGCATTACAAAGTTATAAAAAATATTTCGGGTGTCACAAGGAGAAAGTCTTTAGGATAAAGGCACTCCATTCTCTGTTTATAAAATATATATATTTCTAATAAACTTATGGGGAACGGAGTGTCTTAACACTAGTTTCCCTCTGCCTACCCTGCTGTGTGCGGGATACAGCGTGAAATTAAAAAAAAATATACAAAAAACGACAGAAAAACATTAATGTATCACATAACTTCAATTAGATGTCAAATCTACGTATATGACTGTATAGCAATGAAAATTGAGAGATCCGTCTGTAAACACAGGATGTTGGCAATAAGTGCAATCCCATTCATAACATCGCGAACAAAATGTATACAGAGTACAGTACTGTCGATAAATCGTGGCCGCCCTAAAGTTTGGTTTTCTGAACTTTTGAGTTTTGTATATTCTATACTGTTTAGGAAAATAATCATAAGTAAATAATAATAAAATCAAATCTGAGCAGTCATCTGCAGCTAAAATCAATGCGGCCACGACTCGTAGACCGTACTGTTATTATACGGCTATTATTTCTTAATACACATCTAGCATATAGCAGAATAGGCATAGAAAACCTGGACTTAAGACATATATTATTTTTCATTTTGTGCCTAGTTTAATTCATCGCCTACTATTTAATAAGTGACGAAAAAAAGCTGCGAGTTGTCGAATCAGGACCAAGTAACATTTTTTAAACATACATATCTTTAATCAATATCCCCTGAGAGGGACTCGAACCTACAACACAGTTACAATACAGCAGATACTACCAATTGCATCACGATAGAGTCGTGTAATAAACGCAACGGTTGTGGGTTCGATTCCCACTCGAGGAAATGAAATATTTAATATTTTCATTTCCTCGCTCTGGCAACGAGGCAAAGCCGCCGCATTGAGTTCCGCCACTCAATCTGCAATGCCTTCAGAATTCGGAGAAGAGTGGGCAATGGAAATGTCTCAAATGGAAAAACGAAAAAAAAATACTTAAAACAAAAATCCGACCACACCCAGTTTTAGGGCCTTATTCGGGTCACTGAATATTTCCCTACACACCTCAAAGTTCGCCACTCACTTCGTAATTATTTTAAAATTTCAATGTGCCATTTTCTCTAAATATTTCTAACAGTGGAGAACGGAGTGTTTGGGAAATAGGACATTACGTTCCCTCTGCCTATCCTGCTATTTGCGGGATTGCGGGATACAGCATGAAGCTGAAAAAAAAATCATGTAGGCTACACACTCACAGTGTTGACCCTAGGTAGGTTGACTGTTTGTCTAGATCCCCCCATGGGCGTAAACAAAGATGTTTGGAGCGGTCTGGACCGTGAATTCATTATTATTCTTTTGATTTATTAATATTTTTTGATTTTGTGAATTTTTTATGTGATCGGAAAATAAAGGAGTTTTTAACTTTCAAATTTAAACTACAGTTGTTAGAATTATAAAGAGTCATAAAGTGGACGCAACAAAAAGACGAACGACAACCAGTATTCTGTATATATTAAAAGGCAGAGGGAACCTGGTGTTAAGTCGTTCTGTTCCTATTGAGGTACTCCCGTTCCCCACTTCCCGCCGAAATCTGAAGGTGTTGCGTATTGAGTGGCGGAGCGTAAGGAGTAATATAATATCTAGAAATATGTATATAAAGAAATACAAATGATAGTAATCGATTGCTATTTCAATTTTCTAGATGATTCCGCGTGCAGTGATAAGATCAGCATCACTCTGCAGAGTTTAAGCGACATGCTGCCACCCGCTACTAAGCCAAGTCGGTAAGTGTATTTAACTATTTCATTTTTATTTGAAAAATTCCAAATTATTACCTATTCATTTTTAAAAAATTTCATATAAAAGTTTTCTGTAATTGATAAAGTATGAAAAATATGTCAATAACTTTCGAGACAGTGAAATTATAATTTTAACAAAAAAAAATGATTTAAAGAAAAATCTCGTAGCGCAGCGGTGTTATCGCCACGACTGTAAGTTCGATTCCCACTCGGAGTATCGAATCATTTTCAAATCCTCACTCTGATAAGACTACTTAACACGCAACATCTTGAAAATTGAGACGGTGCGTGGGGAACTTCGTGTTTTAATACTAGGTTCTCTATACCAGTTCAGTACAATTGATGAGTTTTGGCTGCCGTGAATTTAGGTTTCCTGAACTTTTGCGTATTGTGCATTCTGAATGGAATAAAAATAAGAAAAATTCTAAAATCAAATTCAGGACGCCACGACTCGCCGACAGTACCGTATACGACCTGCTATATGTGCGTGAAGCTATAAAACACATTTTTCCTAGCTCTCACTCCAACTCGGAGAATTCGGAAAGCTCTGAGAGCTCGGAGTGCTCCTCGCGCGATCGTCGCTCCATCGTTGACGGCGACGAGTACGCCGACCAGTGCAGGGTGCTGCACGAGATGTTCCCCAACACGTGTGCTATGGAGGTAGGGACAGATTTATTGTATGATACATAACAATACGGTGAATGTAGCTTCTAACACATTTATAACACTATGACACTATGATAGTGACTATCTATCTATTATCACATTAATACAATGTGGCATCAGTTGTGTGTCATTTGTATTCAATAGTAACTCCTTCACTGTACTTTACGGATTTTATTGTATGTTATTCTTATTTTTGATCCTAAGTCGGTAACCTTATTCAACGTCACGTCAGTTTTGATGTCTATTGAGACGTTGTAGCTCGTTAAATAGGATGATAGGAGAAAGAATGAAAAACTCTTTTAAAATAAACCATACATTTGTTTGACATTCATCACTTGCAGTGATATCAGTATTTCAGTCTAGTCTGAGACGTAGCAGTGGACGTACGAATAAAGCTATATACTAAACACCGGCGGGAGTAGGCACATTAGTTACCTGTGCGAGGTTTCCGTGAATCAGATAAAGCACTGCGTGTCGATCGCGTGCGGGGACGCGGAGCGCGCGGCCGCCACGCTGCTGCACCGGCGCGAGCAGGGGCAGGCGCTGTCGGCCGCCGCGCTGCACGCCGCCGCGCGCGCGCCGCGCTGCGACGACCACGAGCTCAAGAGCCGCATCATTGCGAGGTACGCACGCCCGCACTTCTAGATAACATCATTGTCCAAACTATATGATTGTAAAAGAGATGCGCCGGACGAAAACCTATTCAAAAACCTCCACTTTTACAATATTAGTATTAGGTTTTTACATTTAATAAAAAAAATATAATTGTTCTGTTACTAATAACGAAATAACTATTACAATTCAGATATTCGTACGTGGACAAGAACTCAGATACCAAGGAGCATAAACCATTGGCTCCCAAGATCGAGCCCAAGAAGATGGTCCGCTATAGAGACAACAAGATCGTCTCTTTGAAAGGCGAGAGGTATACTGAGGTAAGTTTTATATGACACTAGCGACCTAAACGCGGCTTCACCCGCTATTAATTGTAGCCTATGTTGTTCTGACGTACAATATTACTATTAATTTTCATCTAAACCTGTTTGCATGAAAAACCAATCAGTATTTTTCAAATAAGAGGAAAATACAATTATTACTTTCATATCCCCTTTCACGTGCATGAAGTTAAAAATCAGAAAAACCATAACTATTTATGAACCTATTATTATTAGATAACCAGCTGCATTTAATATGTTAATACTATTTACAAATTTACTAACGATCAGGTACCGAAGGCCGGCGTCGATGAGGAGAACTTAAAGAAGCCAAAAAAGCAGCATTGCCCTTAACCATTAAAACCACGTCAGTACGGTGAAAAAGCGGAGCCGCGTCCCGCCACCACCCCCCACCCCCCGACACACCCACACACTGCAACACCCCTAACACCCCCAAAACCCCCCGTGTGCCCAGCGTCCAAAAAACGCGCGTGTGTAACGCCCACAAGTTGCCGATATCCCTCAAAGATATGGTGCGTTCACACCCGCAATGAAAACGCACGCGTTTCTAATGCATATACAAAAACGCGCGATTTATATCGCGTCAACGGTTATAGGGATAATCAAGTTCGCCCATTGACGTGGGTATTTTATGCGTTTTTGTCGACGCGCGTTTTTTCAGACGCGTCAGGGCGCGCGTTTAGTGTTAGTTTAGACGCGCGTGAATCGCAAGATGCGAACGTTTTTTTACCCGCTTTTTCATGTACTGATTATTTGTATGAGTTTATTCGGCGTTTGAGTGTTTTCAGTTTTGTATTTAAGTTTAAGTTTAGGCTCTTTAGGCTCTCTTTGAGACAGCTCAGTATTATTTGCGTAAATAAGACGTCGTGCCGTAAGAGAGAGGTGAAATGTGTTCAAAACTACCGGGAGAAACGGATCGATGCCATACAAAGAGTGGAGGGTACGCTAAAACAACGCCCGACGTCTATAAAACGTCACAAAAACGCCGCGTTTTTTTTCAGCGTCCGTATAGTTTTAAGCGTTCTAAAACCTGTGATTTTAAATTATAATTTTAGTAAGTTTTTATATACATCTGTGATGTTGAGGCCATTTTATATATAGTTACCCTATAAGCGGTTAATTTTAGGTTTTTTAAAACATTTTTTAAATTTTATTCGTTGTGCGTGTGGCCCACGCATTACTGTGATTTATCTAGTTCTGCGGCTGCCAGTGATTTAAAACTAAATTATTATATACATAATATATATTCAAAATTATAAAAATTGACGTATTGTTATTATATTGACTTAAAAATGTCCGTCTCGAGTGTTGCCATATATGGAAATGGCGATTATATTTAATATATTTAGCAAATAAATGTTGTTCCTAAGAAATAAATCACTGGCATACGTCAAAATAAATTTTAGACTTCGTATAGACTGATCCTAGGAAGATCTCATTGAATAATAGTATTATTTTATCTGTCTCAGCACAGCTGAGTGTTGTTTTTTTTTATTTATTTATAATCTGTAAAACGCCTCTGCTGTTCAATTTAAATGTTTTCCGCCTATAAATATACGTACATATAGTATGTACAACAAGTAATTATAATACTCATTTTTTGATTTTCAATCAAACTAACACAATTATATTTTTCGATAGAATTTAAAATTCAAACTTTATTTGGCACAGATTAAAAAATAACTGTTAAGGAGTTTATCTAAACCATAGATAATATATTTATTTTTATGACAGCAGAGGAATTATATTTTATCTTTCGCTTACATTTTTCGATTTCTTTTTGGTTAAACTTATTGCCAAAATTGGTGCTTAAATGAAGCCAAAAAGATTAGATAAATCTTTAAAAAAATATATCTTTACTTATCTTTATTTTGTATTGTCTTTAGTTTTGGGTCGTATAGAAAATATATAAATGACTTTAAATATTTGGAATTTAATAATGACATCTGACAATGATGATCAATTATATGAAATTATTGTTGTTTCAAATATAAGTCTATATATAGTTTAGATTTCTTATATATTTACTCCATTTCAATAGTCAAAAGACTGACTATAAAAAGCTTTATCACTAACGAAAAATATATACAAAAGTAAATACAACAGAACTAAGTAACTTTTCGTAAAATTATAAAAATACATTTACCTACAGATAAAATTATATTTGATTAAATTAAACTAATATTTGATTAAATTATATTTAATATGCGACTCAAAACACATTTATATTATTTATTTCATTTGATCTGATTTTTGTGCCCGTTAATCCGCAAACACCCTGAGATGTCAGTATTTATTATTAATAAGCGGGTATTTCCGAAAACAAAACAAAGAATATCTGACATCAACCGAGGGATGGCAACACTAGCTCAATTTAATATTTTGACATTGACATGACAAATAAAATGATTTACAAAACGATTGTTTGAAACTGATATGAAAATCCTAAAAGAATAGTGTTGCCATATTCTGGCGTCAAAATCACAGATGAAATTAAAAACCGTGAAGCTGTAATGCCGCATTTATTTTCTACTTAATTTTTATTGATGATTTATTTAATTAATGAAATTAATTACTATATTATTATTATTATTATAAGTGTAGTTATTGCGATGAGCGCGCACTTGATGTCATATCCAATCTGATGTGAACAATACAATGTATCAATATATCGTTAAATACCCCAATTATTGTTTCATTTTCCCCATTTTCCTCGATTATTTGTTATTAATTGTTTTTAACATTTATAAAGTTTTATTGCGTTAAAATTTGAACGTAGCAGGATTTGAACTCGTGCATGTTGGAATACGCTAATAACATAAACAATATAAGAATTCTGACTATAGTATAGCTTAGTGGGGATGACAGAGCACTGGGGACGATTTTTAAGAGGCGTGGGTTCAAATCCCGCTACGTTCAAATTTTTATACGTTTTCTAAAATTATTAGTATTAAAATGTATTACTTTAAATAGAAATAACAATTGTACCGTTGGAAAATTTGCTGACTCAAAAATAATTTAATTATTCTTATTTCTGTTCAATGAAAACGCGATGGTTGCGAGCTCTATTCCCACGCCGAGAAATGAATTGTTTTCATTTCTTCTCTGTGGCAAGAAGCATGGGAAAATGTAATGTCTGAGCTTTAGAGCCACTGTCTGCAGCTAAAAAAAAATTATTGTGAACTAACAGTAACAACATCGTAGGATACTGAGTTCTACCTTTAACACACCAAGTTGAAGAACTACGTATCTTATCACTAAGCGAAACTCACGATGATGGCGTCTTACTACATAATTATACAACTATATATCAACTAAAATAACATATATTTTTACAATTTATTAAATAAATAAGTTGCAAAAACCATTAAGTACAATGTGTAACAACATGTATGAACAAAATAACAAGTGGTATAACTAAATTATCTCATTATCTATACATTTACAGCTTTCCGATTTAATTTCATACATATCTTTACAAAAAGATAAGTGAAATCAAACTGACGACCTTCGTTCTAACAGTAAATGTCTAACCACTAGA
This sequence comes from Heliconius erato x Heliconius himera, assembly GCA_013421005.1. Taxonomy (NCBI): domain Eukaryota; kingdom Metazoa; phylum Arthropoda; class Insecta; order Lepidoptera; family Nymphalidae; genus Heliconius; species Heliconius erato x Heliconius himera. Next base: position 72,236 of record JAATLQ010027745.1, on the reverse strand, counting down.
TAAAACGGACTAGTTAATAGATTTTTATCTCACTCTAAAAAAAAGTTATTGACATAAATATACATAAGAACAAACTATTGGGCTGTAATTTGTTCAAAAATGGGAAATATATATTATGTTTTACAATATGGATCGTTTATTCTTATTCAACGCTTTAGACATATAGATAAGGCTTAAAATAAACAAATATTTTAAATATGGCAACATTAAATTAACTACAGCAAAGTCAATTAAAATTATTTACATAATGTAAATGAATTAATATTACTATAATATAAGGATACTTTTATTAAGATAAAATAATATGAATTTAATACCATATGGTTTTTTAGAAAACGATGACATCTTTCTCTTTAGCGACAGGAACAATGTTATCTGAAATGTGAAATTTGAAGAAATAATAATGTTTTCCGTCGTGACTGAAAAGTTGTGAAAAGTGTATCCTACCCCATTGGGGAATAAATGTGTGTTTAATATTTTTATTTCCTCACTCTTATAACAGGACGCGGTGTTGAGTTCCGCCAATCAACAGGCAATGTCATGAAAATTCCACGGAGAGGAATGGAAAAGGATGGGGAACGGAGTGTCTTAACACTTTCTTCCCTCTGCTTACGGGATTCAGCGTGAAGCTAAAAAAATATTTTCTTCCTGACTGGAGACGCGATTGTTGTCGTTTCGATATTCGTTCTTTCTGTCTACAAAAATTTTATATAACGGGCAAAGTTATTTAACAAAACCTCGTGATTGATGAAACTAAAGTTAAGACACAAGCTTTCCTACTTTCCAGACATTGCGTGTTAAGAAGCAGAATTTAACGCCGCGTTTTAGTCTATCAGAGCGAGGAAATGAAAATAATTTAAATATCATTGCATCGAGTGTGTATCGATACCACAACCGTCGCGTGTGCCAAATTACCACGTCTGCCTCAGTTCAACATTGTTTAACACCAAATTATTTTTCTTCACGTGTATCGCGTGCACAAGAAACACCTTCCCACTGCAACACAATGGCTTCTTAGGTAATTTCTGAAGATTTGCGCATTGTCAATTCTTAAACGTTAAGTCAAATCTGCATAGCTATATACAGCTACCGTCTACTTAACCACATGCCACGGCATGTCGACCGTACTATACTTTTTTTATGTTGCATAACCCTCACACAGCAGAGTAGACAAAGAGAACCTAATACTAAGACACTATATTCATACTTTTCGCTTGCTTTATATGATTTTTTATTTGGCATAATATTTCACATATCATGCCAAAAGACCGGAAAATCGAACCCACAATCGTTGCATTGATAATCAGATATTTTCCAACGGCCAAAATGGCATCTGTCAAAAAATAAAAACCGCAAAATTTTTAATTCAAAATGAAATGAGATAAAATAACTTCTTTAGCATTTAAACTACAACAATAATTACAACTATAATACAATAAAAAAAAACAGATAACTAACTAAAAAGGGTTTTCCAATGAAAATGAAACAGCACTAAGATTTCGGCATTTATTACGAACTAAAATAAATAAATTAATACTCAGGGTAACTTTTTTACAAAAAAAAAATTGTCTATCATATTATAAATACAGATTAAATTACAATTTTTCTATCAAAACATGTAAAGATTCTAAAGTGGTTTTAGGATTAGCTGAATGAGAGCAAAAGCTTAAACAAATTCTTACTTTAAATATATAATTTTTAACCTGTTAAAGAAATATGAAATAATATTTTTAAGTCCCTTTGATTTAAGCTATTGCTTTTGTAATCTGAATAATGAACTAAAAAAATACTAGCATTGTATGATATTCGACTTTTAAATTAATAATATTAATATTTTAAATAGTAACGTTTTTTAAATTAAAAATCGATTTTTGTAGAGCAACCGATTATAAATTTAAAAATCGCAATCTAATTGAGTCGATATATCTTTACAAATACTTTTGGCAACAGATGTTTTGCTACAGCGATATTTATTTATAGCAATAGAATACTGTTTCAAAATCTACTTTTTTTTTAAATAAATAAAATTATTTTTAAGACACAATTCTAGTCAAAAATTACTTTTTTAAATTGCATTGCAAGTATCGTAATTTTAATTGTGAAAATATACATTTTAAGCTCAGAAGTTAAGAAAAAAAAATGGTAACTAATAAAATGTTGGTTAAGAAAGAACAATAAAGTTATCTCTATGGCAGCACTCAAAATTGAATTACCTTTTCATATCAAAAGATAAAACAACAACAACATTTATTGTCAATGACATTGTGCGTATAAGAACAATTTGAAATATTTGGTAATTTAATAAATGAAATACGAAATTTTTACGATTTTTAAATTCTAATAAGGCAAAGATGTAAATTTTAAAATCCAATAGGTCTAATTTACAATTACACAAACACTACTATGAATGAGAAAAATGATAAATGTGTGATATACAATCTGTATATATATAAAGGAAAATGGCCTGTATATTTGGATAATTTTAATAAGAAATGGTCAAGCTTTTCTTTTTTTTTCGTTTTTTTCACGCTGCATCCACCAAAATGTTAAATCGTTCCGTTCCATACTTTCCGCTGAATCCCCGGCACTTTGCGTATCTTTGGCCGAGAGGAAATGAAACCAAAACCACAACCGTCGCGAAAGTCACAGCTTGCGCTTTTAGTAAAATTTTAGTTCATTTAGTTCATTTACCACCAATTGCTGAAATTTCAAATGCTGCTAAAAATATTAAAAAAAACCTAGACCATTTCTTTATTACGGCAGAAACTCGATTATCTGGCCCTCGGTTGTACAGATTCACGACCGTCCGGACTACCAAACGTGACCAATTATATTAAATATATACGTAAATTAGTGTATAATACACCATATGTTGGAAAATGTATCTTTTAATAATTTCTTAATAAACATTGATTTTCGTTAATTTGCATTTGTTATTTTTAATAAGCTAATTACATACAACAAATGCACAAAAGGCTTTAAATGTCCGATTATAGGGATTTTCGATTATCCGAATACACGACAACAATTATTCTGGTCAATCGAGTTTCTACTGTAATACCAAAATCTCAATACACTAACAACGACCAATATTACCCATGATACTGGCGACCACCTCTGATGATGATGAACTGCCTCCCACATCTGGAGTCAGGATCTTATCAACGTTGATTGTCTTTAATAACGCGCGTCTGATTAAGTCAGCGTGGAAATGATGACCCAGGTGTTCTAACATGTCGATTGATGCGTTGATCATCGCTATGGGGTTTGCTATATTCTTGCCGGCTATGGCTGTGCCTGAAATGAAAAATATATAGTGTTATTCTTGCTTGGCCCACGTCAGCAATTGTAAGTTTTCTTTTGTTTACTTATCTACTCATCTCACACATAGCAGAGTAAGCAGAGGGAACCTGGGCATCTAGTGTTGAGATACTCCGTTGCTCATATTAAGACACTTTCGTTCCCCACTTACCGTTGAATTATGTATTAAATATGACATGTTGTAAGTACTCAGGAGGTTACTCTGACCGTAATGATTACTATGAAATGATTGAGATGTAATTTATTAGCCTCGATAAGTGGACGGATAGAAAAAGAAATTGTCATTTTAGACCAGTTCTTGAGATCAGCATGCTCATCAAAGGAAATTCTTTAGATTCCTAAAATTTGTAAAGATTTCTTTTCAGCGAGGATAATGTAGTGTCAACACACTCCGTTCTCCGCCTATTGTCTAATTTAAAAACATTGCGCCTTATGTGGCAAAACTTAATACCGCGTTTTGTTTATTCATTATCCCGTAAAACATGTAATCAACGTACAACTATCGCGTTTGTACCACTACATTGTTGTATATGGGTACAAAATAAACATAATCAAATAGAAAGTGAACATCTAATTAGTATTCCTACGTCCAATTATAAATTAGGCATAATAGTCTCCGAAGTGCCTGTCGGAACCATATCGGCTTTTAAGGGTGCGGGCAGGTGGGCCGCACAAGGTGCCCAAACTTGGGAGTCAAATTATCGCATAAGAAGCTGGAATCTATATGACCCACCGATCCGAGGAATATGTGAGAAAGAATTTTCAATAAGCTAGGCAGTTGTGTAACTGTTGAAGTATACTGGCAGGACCTTAAGGATTATATGCTGGAGTCAGCGACAGAGGTATGTGGCGAAGGGAAAAGAGGTTTTAGCAAAAAACGAAAGGTAGGATGATGAAGTGAAAGTTACTCTGACAAGGAAAAAGAAACGGGTACTTTCAAAGGACGGTGAAATATTAACAGAATAGAATCAAGTTTTGCTGCGCTAACCGGAATTCTACAAGGAGATGTATGAATGTTATGACGCCTTTCTCTGCCTGAAGGCTTATGTGTTTGATTAACTTGGGTAGTAAAATTTATGCTAAAATTTTTGCGAGAAGCATGCAAGATACATACGAAAGGCTGTTGTGGGAGACAAGGCTTTAGATCTGGAATAGGTACATGGATCAGATCTTTGCTTTGATTATTACGGAGGGACCGTATGATTACGGAAATAATCTTAACTTTAAACCAAAAGTCTTGTGCTTGTTTTTGAGCTTCAACGGCATATAGAGCGACTTAACGACGCGCTTTGCCTCGGTACCAGTATGAGGAAATGAAAATGGTAAATTGGTCTGGACTGCAACTTTTGTGAACTTAGAAAAGGAGTTTGTGGTTTGGAAAAATTATGGGAGATACTGCCCCTGTATTTGGACAGCTGTTTCCAAGGCGTGAAATTAAGTGACTTAGGAGTCAAAGTAGGTGATTTGAAGTAAATTATTTGTTGTACGCAGATGATACAGTGCATCATCATAAGAATAAGATAGGTTGCTCACCACTCTGAAAAAAGGGTGTTAAAATAATGGACTAAGCTTAAATGGGACCAAGATAAAGGTTATGGTATTTGTAAAGAACGGAATGCAATATCAGACTAAATCGAAAGTTATTTAAACAAGTGAAGCAAGTGGTTTATTTGGGAAGTATTTGGCTTGATGGATACGGAAGATACGAAAAGGATGTGGAACGGGGTATTGCTGCCGATAACAGAGTTATCAGTACCTTGGCTGTATTGATGAGATGGCAAACGTCAGCATAACACAATGCAGTGCTGGTATCGACGCTGTTATACGAAACGTAAGTATTACAAAAGAAAAATGGAAGAAATATAAATGCTGTGGAAATGCAATATCGTCGCAGGATATCAGATAGAGTCTACCTGACTCAATTTTCAATGAAGATTTGCAAAGAAGATATCCACAATGAAAGTGAAGAAGAACGCTCATGTGGTTTAGGCACGTCGAGAGAATGAGCGATGAAAGAATGGCAAAAACGATTTATGAAGGAAGAGCGAGTGAGTATGAGTGAAGTGAGTTAGAGAGATAGGGTAGGCCCTTAGTAGAGTTTTGAAAACAGAGTTCATGATACAGGAGGGAGGTTACGTAACAAGCATGAGGATCCCTGGAGAGCATGTATGTGTGGGTTGATGACAATGGACGAGGCAAAAGAAGGAGTATGCAAAAGCTGAAGCGTTAGTCTCTGGCTACTCCTGTAGAACAAAGCGTTAAGCTAAACAAAATCTTACCAGTATTACGGGTGCCAGGTTCAAATACAGCGTAATGGTCACCGTAGTTCCTGCCGGAGAGCAATCCCGCGCCACCTAACAGTCCACAGACAACGTTAGACACAATTGATCCGTAGAGATTGGTCATAAGCATCACGTCGAATTGATGTGGCCTGGAATAATATTTAAAATTATAGGAAATAATTAAAAAAAATATGGATTAGACAATAAATAATATTATACATTTTTAGAAAACATATAAAAATAGGAATTCGATCTTGGAAACCGTCCAAGCTCTCTCTGATCTCTGATCACTAAGCTAATAAATTTACTCACTTAAACTACTTATTACAATTATTGATGTTGTAACATAATTAAGTGAAAACGCGCGTATAACAATCGCAGAAGTAAATTATTTTAATTTCTCCACAAAACAAAACAATGTGTGGTGGTGCTGTATAACTAACACCACCTGGAGCCAAAAAATAATATGAAACCATGTTTCTTTTGTTAGCTTCACGCTGTATCCCGCATATAGCATAGTAGACAGAGGGAACCTAGTGTTCAGAGAATTCGTTCCTCATCCACTATACAATATTCAAGATATTGCTTGTTTAGTGGCGGAATTTAGGCCAGGCTTTGACTATTTACCAGAGCAAGGAAATTAAAAAATGATTAAGAATTAATCATTTTGACACCCTGAGTAGCAATTGAACCCATAACTGTAACTTTTACAGCCATACGCAATGCCGCTGCACCACGATAGGCCCAAATATAAAACATATCCAAATATAACAACCAAACTTGAAGTGATAGAACTTTTTTTTAAGCTGCTTTAAGTATTACTCACTTTGCAACCAACTGCATACAACAATTATCAATAATCATATCGTTGTGTTCAATCTCAGGGTACTCTTGGGCCATACGACGAGAAGTTTCTAGGAACAGACCGTCTGATATCTTCATTATGTTGGCTTTGTGGACTGTTGTCACCTAAAAATTGAGTTAAATTAGTATATGTATACAGGATGGAAGAGGGAGCGCTCCTTTTACGGAAACAGCATTTAGGGTAAAATAATTCAAACCTATACCTAAAGAAATTAATCAAGATGCATCAACAGTTTGGACGTTGGATTTTTTTTCATTTCCCGATTTTTATCCATACCTGTATCTCGTGTGACGCGATTACGTATAGATCCCGATAACATAAAAAATTCCTACTACTAAAATACTACTAAAGGTTAAACAACTTTGAACTTTATCGCCAATACCTACGACTCGATTTCGGAATGAGGCGTGTGCGGCGGTGCTCCTTTGATAGGTTTACGTGTGCGTGCGTCGGCCTTACAAATGACGTTTTATTAAAATGACAATTTTATTATTTATTTAGTTTGAAAAAATAACTTTTTCATTTTTGGAAATTTATTTTTTTATGATTTATATTAGGCTTTTATAGAGTAGTTAAAACTGTGGTTTCATTTAAAGTGGTGCTTACACTTCCACCCTGTATACTATATACATTAAATATCGTGTTAAATGGCAGAACTCAACGCCGCACTTTATCTTGAAAGACCCTAATTTACTATTAAACTCACCTTCTTCCTCCCATTTCTCTTAGCAAACTCAAATGCAAATCTCGCTACCCTCTCGGAATTGCTTGCGGTAACAACTTTCATTGACTCTATGACTCCCTGTACGGATTCGTGTTCCAACATGGCGTATTCCCCTTCTGTGTTTTGCCTGGGAAATAAGGGAAATATATTAATAAGCACATATCAAAGATCAGAAAAATTGTATATTTTTTTGCTTTACTATGTATCGATATCGATTTTTCAGGCATTGCGTGTTTAGAGACGGAACACAACGGCGCGCTTTGCCTCGTTATCAGAGCCCGAAAATAAAATATTGTTAGAAATCAGAGACGGTTAACGTTTTTAAAAACAAGATAAAAACACATATCGTCTATGTTTCTAAATTATTCTGCAACTGCGTAATTACAATAAATGATATGTATGAACCAATAACAATACTTCACACGAGTTTACTACCAATAAAGGCCGTATGCCTGCCTACAAGCAACTATGCCTCGATTGACTCTAATTTTTTTTTCGAAAGGGTTAAACTGTTGTAGACTCTTTACAGCGTTACCGGACGGGGAGGAATTTCGAGGTAGCTTGATGAGAACGTATGGCTTAGTGGTCAGAGCGCCTGGTCGGTTTCTAGGAGGCAACAAGTCCAGTCCAGCTACTTTTAAATTTTTATACGTTTTCTAAATAAATATTTTTCCTTCCTAAGTGTGGAATAACACTTTAAAAATGTTAAAAATAGTTGCATTTTTCGTCTCATTTAGTTGCATACATGATTATTTCTTTTCTAAGTTTGTGCAATTATAAACTTTGAAAATGAGCGTTTTACGTTCACCGCCGTTACTACCGTTACAACAGCTACGGGAGACGGCTCACAGTCTGACTTTGCGAATCTAAATGTTAATACTTTGAATATTCACTATATAACAAAATGCATACGGAAACAACCAGAATGTGAATGCAAATAGGAGATTCAGGAATTACGCAAAGAACTTTCTAATATCTATTACTTCTCTTTTAGAAAAGTTCTTAGAAAATAATGAACAGAACATGTCTAATAATAAAATTCAAATAAAAATAATAAAATTCAAATAGAACTGAATTTGTCTGTACTGTTACTGACAACGAAAAGAAAATAAAAAATTTGGAGTATGACTAAATTAGTAACAATTAAAAAATACACTTAAATCATTTTCATCAAACTATTATATTCGTATAGACGAGCAAGTTATACGCGAAATTCAAGAACGTAATATAAGAGCGAAAAATATAATTACTATGGGACTTCCAGAACCAACCACGGTTAGCGTACAACAGCGTAGACTGAAATGGTCAAGATACTGCTTTTACTATATAAAAAAGAACGGAATGTACAGATTGATTATGTATCTAAACATAATCAATCTTTTAAGAGTAAAAAAATCATAAAAGATTGATTATGTTTAGAAACATCACATCAATAGAACAACACAACAATACAAAAAAAAAAACAATCAGATACAGGGAGATGATATTAGGATCATTTTTATAATGTTTTATATGTCAATATTCTTAGGAATTACTTACGAAATTACTTATTTTTTAAATAAAAATAGTACAGAGGAACAAAACTATTTACTGAATATGATTCCACTACCACCCAAAAACAAAACACAACTCACCTAATTATAACAACATCTATATCCTTATGGCGTGTTGGGACACCAGCAAAAGACTTGCAATTGAGGACATATGCATACATGTCTAGTTCGTTGCGTAGAGCTACATTCCGAGATGTTACATAGGCTGCTTCACTTTTAGTTTCAATGTTACCCTGAAAGTTATCGAAGAAATATTGAAATTTGCATTTAATTAATACAAATGAGGCCGTTGTGGCTTAGGGGCATAAGATTGTGACTGTAATGGTGTAAAGTGAGCATAAATTATTATTTATTAATTTTATCATTTCTTCACTCTGGCACCAAGGCAAAATCCCAGGGTTGAATTCCACCATTCAACAATCAATGCTTTGAAGAATTTGGCGAAGAACATTAATTTTAATTAGATATAAGTAGATGCCATTGTCACAGTGTATGACTGTAATTATGATAATATAATAATTTAAAATTAAGTTAATTTCCTTGCTCTGGTAACAGAACAATGCGCAGTTTTAAATTGAGTAGTGCTTGGGAAATGGAGTGACTTAATACTAGATAAAAAAAAAACAGCTTCACGCTGTATCCCGCACACAGCAGGGTAGGCAGAGGGAACCTAGTGTTAAGACACTTGTTCCCCACTTTCTGCCAGATTCTGGAGGCATTGCGTGTTGAGAGGCAGAACTCAACGCCGCGCTTTGCCTCGACACCAGAGCAAAGAAATGGAAATATAAATTTAAGTAAATATTTGATCTCCTCGAGTGGGGATCGAACCCACAACCAGTCGGTTTTACAGTCACACTTTGTGCCGCTGCGCCACAACTGGCCTTTGATTATTAGACGTAAAATATCAATATTAAGTACACAATAATCATCATGTAGTTATTTTCCTGATAATAAAGGTCATATATACTTCTATACTAATATTATAATATCAATTAAGCCAAAAGCTTGTTTGATTGTACATGCTAATCTGAATAACTACAGGGTCAAATTGAATAATTCTTTGTGTGGCATTAATTAAGAAAGACCATTACATTGCATTTCAATTTAACTGTAACACACTGTTCCTGTGGTCAGTTACCTTCCAAACATAGAATGTGTCATGTGTCATACACAACATGTAATTATTTCCATATAATAACAGGAGCCGCAGTAAGTTTAGTGAACAACATATCAAAATAATTTAACTTAATTTTTATTAAAACAATTGACTAACCTTAAGACCAACACCATTTCTCTTAATAGTGGTAATAGCGTACTGTACATCATCATCATTGTCCACATTAGGATCTATGTCAACAACCTCAAAATCTACAGGAGCACCAATATATCTGAAATTTTTTTGTAGTTTAAATTATATTTCATTTTCAGTAAATTATTTTACTTGTGAAATAAAGTGAAAATTAAGAATGTTTAGTTACTTTAGTACAACACTAATAGTACATTGTAAAATATCAAACAACATGTCAAGTCTTTTTTAAGCTTTTATTATTATAAAGGTTGAATACCAACAAAAAAAAGGTTTCATGCATTTTCCTACATAGCAAGGTAGAGAGACCTCATATAGAAGACACCTTTTTGCCCACTATACATATATATATAAACAAATAATAATACTTTAAAATACGCTTTTAAAATTAATAAGACACTAATTTTAAAATACTTTTTTTAATATAAATGAAATTTAAATAGATGATATATTTTTATCACATGAGTTTGGATAGAAACAGATGTTATCTAGCAAACGAAAAAGTTTCAGTACAAATGGATAAAACAAATACACCAAGAATATATAAAGCTATACTTATTTTAAGAGAATGAGACTTTAAAACATTATTTGCTATTTTTTAGCACCTATAATAAAGCTAATTGATATTTTTGTGTCATATTACAAATACGCATTTGACAATGCGATACTCACTTGAAGATGTCTCTGACGTAACCCATACATTCTGGACCAATTCCACCACCAGGTAACATGGTAACAGCATGACGACCACCGTATTGAGCTACGGGAATAAGTTTTTGCTTGCGGATTACAGGGGTCTTATGCTGAACCTCGAAATCTGATAATTGTGCGGGGGCTGCAGCTGAACTAAGATACGCTGTTCCTCTGAGCTCTGGTAGGAGCTTTACTTTCGATAACAACCTCACAGCCATTTTATTTAGATAAAAATTATTATAATTTAAAGGAGCCCTATCAGATTGAATAATCACAGGAAGAGGAAGATGGTATGACAGTTCAAGATAAGTTTCAGCAATAGATGGCGTCTTATATGAATTGTCATGTGCTAGGATTTTTTTAAACTTTATATTAATAAAAATATTGTCTAATATATTATTATTGTGCTAAAGACATCTTTTTAATTTACTATTAATAATATGCAATTATTTTAATTTACTTTCAATTATTAAATAAAACGAAATGATAGAAAAATTGTGCATCTTCAGTATTAGCTTGTACTAAGGAGCATATCTTTAGAAGATTAATTTGTTGTTTTATTATATTCAGTAAATTTTCCGTATTTATCGTATTAACATAATTTTTAATCAAATATTAAAGTGACTTCCAAAAGCTTTAAAATAAAAGTATTTTTTGTATGTGGCAGCATTGTAAAATGTATTTTTTCACAGGCTTCGTGTGTTGCTGCTTTTTCCTCGAAGTATCAGCGGTACGAGCGGGCGTCCATTTTGCATCGCCATATTGAAATTGGTCGGACATCTTTGGACGCCATGTTTAGGCGGACATATTTTATAAACATTTTCGCGTAAATTTCAAATATTTTTGGTCACTAATTATAAAACTTTTTTTCACTGAAGTGTATGGTATTGATTGCAGTGGAAATTGTCAAGGAAAAATCCTCGCCCACACAGCAGTCCATATACGTCTCCAGGGGGCCGTGCAGCTTTTGTTATAAGCTAAATAAAGGTAAACTATTTCTACTGAAAACAATCACACTTTTTGACACATTGTAACAAGTGTTTCGAAATTTCTATGTTTACGTTTCTATTTGCATTCTTGTGACTATTAAAATGAAGGTCAATAAACGTAGGGTTGGTATAAAGAAAGATTGGCGTGGCCGTTTTATATAATTATCTAAAAAAATCATTTGTTGTCCCGGCCGGTTGAGCCGAGATGCACCTACTGCTACCAAATATTAGTTTAGGCAGGCGATTTAGTTTACATGCTATATTTGAATTTTGAAAGCGATAGGAGGGGACAGAAACAGACTTTATAAATTAATTACGCATGTAGGTTGTCTTGTAACGTGATATTAACACCAACGAAACTAGTTCGGCGAACGATCTCCGCCCATTAACTTGTTATCGTCGATTTTCTGTAATAAACAGCTGTTTTTTCCGTTATATCCAAATCAACATTCTAAAAATAACTAACAAGTTCAATTAAAACGATAATGAATACTGCTAATTGTAATTTCCATGACAATTCCTATTACTACAACACAAACAAAAAATGACAGTAGTTTTTTTTAAATATACAAGACATTGAACAGACAATATAAGGCCACAGAATTATAAATATTTTATGTAATTTTCATAATATTCATTTTTGAGTTGTATTTTGTAGTTATGTTTAAATTAATTCAAATTTATTTAAAAAAATGGAATGAAATATAAAAATTCTCAATAATATGTAGTTTTTGCTTATTATTTATTACATTAAGTACAAAAAAGGAATTAATATAATAAATGAAGACAGCAGTTCATTATATTAAGTAAAAAAAAGTAAATAAATTGTAATTAATTGATCAATAATTTTGCTAGGGTAGGCAAGAATAAATAAATATTTAAATAAAAGTAAAAAAAAGACTAAAAATTATACCTATATTTTACTTGACATAATATTAATTAAGTATGCTATAATAAAATATTCTTATTATGTTTTAGTTTTTATTACTTTTTCTCTAATTTTAGAAAGGCTGGCTTCAAAATGATGAATCAAGAGATAATGTGTGAAGTGGAAATAGGTACTCATGGGAGTATGGTTGAAATAGATGGGGATGAACAAGTTGGTATAAAGGTTAGTTCTCCAAATTTTTTTTTTAACCTAATACAATTATCTTGCACAGTATGGTAAGTAGAGAGAACCCAATGTTAAGACTGCACTCTGTCTGAATTTTTAACTTTGCATATTGAGTTAAACTAAATACTGCACTTTATCTTAACAGAAAGGGAAATTTAAATCATTTTAATATAATCATTCAACCCGGTGGGGGTTGTACCCATAACTATAACTTTACTTTCAGATGCTGCGACAATGACCTGATAATTGTGGCTTTTCCTATGTAAACACAATATTTCGCTTATGTAGCCAATTACAAAAAAAAACTATAAGTAAAAAAACAATTTGGTCCTGATTTTCTATCCTTTTAAAAGACATTAACATGTCAAACATTAGCTAATACTACATTGATCTCAAAATATAATCACCACTCCATGTGAAAATCAAACCTGCAACCTTTAGCTAAATATTCAAGAGCCTACCATTACACTACAATGAGGTTTTCATTTTTAAAAACAAATAAAATCTACTTTTTTATATTTAATAATAAAATGTTTTCTTTGTTATAACTAGTATGAAGAAATAGAACCTGGACAGTATGAAGAATACATAACTGATGATCAATATGAAGAAGTTGAAGAACAAGTCATTGGTATGCAACATTTGGAAGAAGGTAAAGTAAAAAAAAACATTAAAGTACCAAACATTTTTATGTTTTAACAAGTGTATAAGAATTTTGACGTAGCTTGTTGAGAACATATGACTTAGTGGTCAGAGTCCTGGACTGGTTTCCAAGAGGTGCAGGTTCAAATCCTGCTATGTTAAATTTTTATAAGTGTTTTTGAATAAGCATATCAAAACTAATATTAATGTACAGTAGGGTCAATGACTTGTGGCAGCACTGAAGTTAGCAGTAGATGGCTGTACATATTTGAGTTTAGGTTTTTTCTTTTTTTTTTTCAACTTCACGCTGTATCCCGCAGCAGGGTAGGCAGAGGGTTAGTGTTAAGACACTATGTTCCCCACTTTCCGCCAATTTCTGAAGGCATTGCGTGTTGAGTGGCGGAACTCAACGTTGCGTAGAATTAAAATGTCCTAAATGGATATTTCAAATAAATAATAATAATAACACTTAGGACCAGTTTACTGGTTATGAATAAAGTTTCAGATAGTAATAATTAATGCTATCTATCTCACAAAGAGAGGATGAAAAACAAAATGTGAAATTGTTTGTACGCTCACGCTCTAATCTCAGAAACTACTGGTTCGAATTGAGACGTTGTTTTTGTGTCGTAATTATTTATTGAGGAAGACTATATAGGCTATATTACATCTTGCAATCTGTCATGTGTCATACCATACTATTTGGACACGGTGGCGAAATCGCGTTTAAAAGATTGTATAATTATAATAATTATTATTAAACAACATGTCGGCACGGCTGACAGACTACAAAATTTCAGTGGGCAGCGAAGAAGTAATTTTGCCAGGCATGCCAGACGAGGTTATGCACCAAGTGGAGAGTCCTTATGATACGGTGTATCATGCGCCGGCTTCTACTAGCAGGTTTATGTTATTTCTATTTTTTTTCTATCCATTTTCAGATTTTCAGTTTAAAGATTGTGTAAACTTTAAAATCATTTTGCCGTATTTTAATGTTTCACGCTTTACCCCGCTTATAGGAGAGTAGACAGCAACCATCATGTTCACTTAAGTTAAAATAGTCCACGCACCGCACAAATATAAGACACTGTGTTTTGTGTGGCGGAACTCAACACTGCGCTTTTTATACCGGAGCAGGGAAATGACAATAATTCATTCTTTTGAGTTGAGATTAAACCCACATTCATGTGTTTATTCATTCTGACGTGTGACCATTTAAAATATTTAATTAACTAATATTTAAAAAAAAAACAAACAGCACATTAATTATAAGCTTATAGTACATTATTATACAAACCAATCAAGTATAATAGTCCAAAATCTAGTTTTGAAAATTAATTGTATTTACATTTTGTTTCAGAAGAGTTCGTGGCAGGCCGCGTGTTGGCAACAATGCAAATAATATACACCATTTAATGCCGATAGGTGAGATTATAATGGAAAAATAAAATTTATAAACAAAAAAATATTGACTTGAAAGTGATAATGTTAGTAGTACACGAAATTAATTCAAATTAAGAAACAAATAAGTGCAGTTCAAACGGGCGAAGCCGCGAGTGGCTGGTATAATATTTCTTTTGTCTATTCCAGGGGAAGTCCCAATGGGTCTCATGGAGGGCAACAATCGTGCAGCGAGAAGATGGGAACAGAAGCAAGTACAAATAAAAACCATGGAAGGTGAATTCTCTGTTACCATGTGGGCTACGGGAGAAGATGATGGTAACAATTAATAATTTTTATTTATTTATGTTATAGTATCTCGCGGTTGCAATCCAATGTGTCTCCTTAAAATGATTTTTAGTAAGCTAGCAATATTTTGAGGCCGGTCGTGGCGCAGCGGCACGAGGAGTGACTGCAAAACCGACTGGTTGTGGGTTCGATCCCCACTCGAGGAGATGAAACATTTACTTAAATTTATATTTCCATTTCTTCGCTCTGGTATCGAGGTTAAGCGCGGCGTTGAGTTCTGCCCCTCAACACGCAATGCCTCCAGAATGCCGGCAGAAAGTGGGGAACGGAGTGTCTTAACACTAGGTTCCCACTGCCTACCCTGCTGTGTGCGGGATACAGCGTGAAGCTGATTTAATTTAATTTTTTATTTAGCAATATTTTATAGAACTGTCTGTTTCAGATGACGGATCAAATCCTGAACCAGACCCTGATTATACGGAGTATATGACGGGCAAGAAGAATGTATTAGCAAATGATAATATGCCAGGTACATACATACATATTTCTTATATTCTGTTACATTATGGTCGACGACTCGTGGCCACCTTAAGTTTTCGCCCTTCTGAATTTTTGCGCGTTGTTTACTCGTGCTCGGGAAAGAAATGATCAAAAGGAAGAAAAATCGTAAAATGAAATCTGCGGAGCCATCTATCGCTGACTTCAGGGCGGCCATGACTTGTGGACCATAATGTACTGACTTAATCCCACTGACCTAAATGATCCAATTCTTCTCAGACTGAGGTAATAACTAAAAGATTGATATATTATTTGATATTTAATATATTTCGAGGCCAGTCGTGGCGCAGCGGCACGAAGTGTGAAAAATCGACTGCTTGTGGGTTCGATCCCCATTCGAGGAGATGAAATATTTACTTAAATTTATATTTCCATTTCTTCGCTCTAGTGTCGAGGACAAGCGCGGCGTTGAGTTCTGCCACTCAACACGCAATGTCTCCAGATTTCGGCAGAAAGTGGGGAACAGAGTGTCTTAACACTAGGTTCCTTCTGCCTACCCTACTGTATGTGGGATACAGTGTGAAGCTGATTTTTTTTTTAAATATATTTTTTATTTGATTTGTACTCAAGTTTTAAATTTTTCTGTATAATATATATCTTTTTACAGGCTTAGATTTGTCGGATCCGAAACAATTAGCCGAGTTTGCGAGACCAGGACACAAGATTAGACTTAAGAAACCCTCGCCTGAGTCGTCTGATAGAACTATAGGTATAGAACATATTTTGTATATAATAATGTATTAAAAAGAGATGTCTGCACGTAGTATATTGCATATAGAAGGGTATATTGTCTATATTGCGTGGCGGAACTCAACGCCGTGCAATGCCTGGACACCAGAGCAAAAAAACGGAAATATGAAATTTATTATTATAGTATTATAATTGAATATTAAATTAAGGATTTAAATGAAACTTTACAGTAAATAAAAAATCAGATTCACGTTTTATGCCGCACACTGCAGGGTAGGCAGAGGGAACCTAGTGGTAAGACACTCCGTTCCCCACTTTCTGCCGAATTCTGAAGGCATTGCGTGTTGAGTGGCAGAACTCAACGCCGCGCTTAACCTCGACACCAGAGTGAAGAAATGGAAATATAAGTTTAAGTAAATATTTAATCTCTTCGAGTGGGGATCGAAGCCACAATCAGTCGGTTTTACAGTCACACCTCGCGCCGCTGCGCCACGACTGGCCTCAAACTTTACAGTAATATAACTTATACATTAGAATCGCACATAGGCTATAATTTATGTAAAGATTTTCTATAATTTGGTACATGCTAGTGGGTCGCAAGTAATAATATATATATTTTTTATAGCGTGTCCACACAAAGGTTGTTCCAAAATGTTCCGCGATAACTCCGCAATGAGGAAACATTTACATACGCACGGACCTAGAGTACATGTCTGTGCTGAATGTGGTATGTACATATATGAATATTTTTTTAGCTTCACGCTGTATCTCGAATATAGCAGGGTAGACAGAGGGAACTTAGGGTTAAGACACTCCGTTCTCCATGCACTGTCCAATTTTCGAAACAATGATATTGCGTGGTGCTTTTGATTGGAAATGAAAATAGTCAATGTCCCGAGTAGGAATCGAACCTAAACCGTCACGTTTACAGTCAGACGCTGTGCCGTTGCACCACGACGACCTCTTTGAATTCTTATTCTAGTATATTCGACTATGGAATTATTTGTTAAAGTTTCTTCTTTAACGGACTACCATTTCCTCCTGAGGCGATGTTTAATGTTTCTTATATTTTTAATTTTCAGGCAAAGCTTTTGTGGAAAGTTCCAAGTTAAAAAGGCATCAGCTAGTCCATACTGGGGAGAAACCTTTCCAGTGTACATTTGAGGGCTGCGGAAAGAGATTCTCACTTGATTTTAATTTAAGGTTAGTATTGATGATTGATTTATTAAATCTTTATTTATTTATTATTGTAAGGCAAAGTCAGAAAAATACTCAACCTACTGTATATAGTAGTATGCTGACCCTACCTTTGATGAAATAGGAAACTAAATTATCTTCTGTAAAACCGATTTTTTGAAGTTTGTGGTCGATAAAATATTTTTTATTCTCACTCTCTCCAACACGCAATGCTTCCAGAATTCGGTGGAATTTGAAGAACGGAAATGTCAGAATGGGAAAGACTGACTATGATGACTAATAATAATAATAAAACTAACAAAGAGAGTGACTCAGCCTATACTATGTGCGGATATAGTGTGAAGCTAAAAAAAATCTCTGTTCTGGTAGACGGAGCTTAATAATAATACTATTTTATCACATATAATTTACATACAGCTTTAATTCATTCTTGATGGTAAATAATATTTCTTTTCTGTGGCTTTCAGAACGCATGTCCGCATCCACACGGGTGATAGACCGTATGTCTGTCCGTTCGATGGCTGTAACAAGAAATTTGCGCAAAGTACCAATTTGAAGTCCCATATACTTACACACGCTAAGGCTAAGTGAGTATAATTGTACATTTAGAAATTTATTTCAATTGAATAAATGTTTTAGGTTTCACGCTGTGTCCCCCATATATAGCGGAGGGAACCTAGTGTTAGACACTCCATTCCTCACTTTCCACTTTCACACACGCATTGGACAGGCAGAGTCACTCCTTTCTCATTATGACACTTCCGTTCCTCACTTTTCGCCGAAATCTTGAGGCATTGCGTGTTCAGTAGTACAATTTAAAAGCCAAACGAATAAATAACCAATGCTGGGTTGATGTGTACGTAATTTATCGAAAATTGTATGGGAAGTCGGGATCAAAGTGTCTTAACACTAGGCCCCCTGTGTTTAACTATGCAGAAAAAGGTTTTTTGATAATAAATAGTAAAATTACTTGAAATTGGGTTGTACTAAAGTAAAGAAAAACGAAAAACAATTCGCGAAAAACGAGGAAATACGTATAGATATTATTATTATATTTTATTTAGAAATTTTTCTATATTTTTTATATTTAGTTAGGACACTTGATTAAAATATTTTATTTTTTTAGATCAAGAAACTCCCTATCACGCAATGGAGGCGCGTCCTACGAATCAGCGAGAACGACACCTCAATATGTTCAACTAGAAGTATCGCCCGACGATTCGAACCCGCAACTAATCTTCTACACCCACGAGTGATAGTGCTAGTGACCTAATGACTCAGTGACTAGTGACGTGAACATGTGATAAATATATGTACAGTTTTATATATGTATAACATAGTGTCTAGGTAGATACTGTTGAACTATTGATGGATATTGTCTTGAACTGGCAACACTGCGTTTAGGGTTGCCGTATATTGCATCTTTTTCTTTCATATGAAGCCAGTGTAAAAAAGCCAATTTTAAAACGTCATGTTCTGTTGTGTAATAATGGCAGCCCTAAATATTTTGGTAAATTTTTCAAGACTGTTTTATATGTAATGTAATTATAATATGTGAAACTAAAAGTTTGTGATGCATTTGAAAATGAGTTTTTCTATTTAACTTGGTAGGTGTTGCCATGTGAAAAAATTAACACCAAGCATAATAACTTCCTGAAAAATACGCTTTTATATGGTAACACTAGTTTTAAAATATTGTTCACATACATGTAGTTGTATTTAGTTTTAATTTGTGCATATCATTTACTTATAATCATATAATACTTTTTATCAAAATAGAAATAACTATATATTTTGAATGTAGTTATTTCTATTTAATCATTTTTTTTATAAAAAAAATGTTATTTCAATTAACTGTAAGAATGACATAGTAATGCATAGAGACAATAACTTTTGTACTTACAAAATAAAAAATGATTAAGAATATTAACAACAGTATAATAAAGTTCAAAAAATTTTAAAACAGTTACAGAAATAAGTAGTATACAATAAAAAGCATAGGTTAAAATGTTTAACTTCATCATAAGTAAATGATATGTATGAATGTATGTTCATTAATACTCTGTAGAACAAAATAGTTAAAAATAAAAAAAAAACAATATCTGTGAGAGAAAATATGTAATGATTTTTTTTTACCCAACTTTACTAAATAAAGGAGTACGCTCCTCCTCCGTGTGTTTATTAGGCTGTGTATGTAGATATGTTTGTAATCATATAGAGACAAAACAAATTGACAAACTGTATCAACTAATATGTCAATTGGTTCGTCTTCACCTTGGAAGTGTCTTTGAAGACATGACTGTAATTAAAATTCTCCACAGCCACAATCAGATGCCATTTTGTCAAAATTAAAAAAAAATTGTAAATATTTTTGATTTATTCGTTGATTGATTATAAAAATATTTCAATGGTTGTGTTGTTCAGTATTTCCTTTGATGACATTTTAAACTATTATTTTATTTCTTTTTAAGTTCTATGCAAATGGGGTCTTTTGATTTTTTAAATATTTTTTTTTTAATTACATTTTATTAATATTTAAGAAAAAATATTATTTCCATTATGTTCTGGCTAAATGTTTGAAATGCCGTAACCAACTTTGATTAGGCTTTTCATGAAAATAAACAATAAGATTTATAAATAACGCCAACTTATTATATAATACAAAATTTATAAGATTAAATTTTAATTGTATGTATTGTAATAATAGATGGAATTTAAAGTTATTAATAAATTTTACACTTTAAAATATAATACACAGATGTAACTTTTTCAATTTGTTCTATAGAGTATGTATTGTACATTATTGTATAAAAATGCCAAAAAAAAAAGATTTGTAATATAGATTAAATATATTTTTTAATTTGACAGGTTTTGCTAAAGAGAATTTATGTGGGGGTGAATAAATTTGTATCTTAGTCAGTTATATTTAAAAAAAACATGGTATACCAATTCTTCGTCTTTCATTTTATTATTTTTTTTGTATTTAATTTCTTGTATTTTTTGTTTTGAAACTTTACATTCTACACAGTCATATCACATTTTATCTTCTAAAAGATTACAGAAAAAATAACAGACTGAAATACAAATTTTAAAGTATGGAAGAAGTAGTCAGATCTTTCTAATACAAAAAAATATATTGACCAAAATATACTATAAAAAATTTGCTTATGCATATATCTTTTAAACTATGCAACAGATTTTAATGCAGTTGTCACTAAAATACAGAGTAATGATTTAAGAGGAAGGAAGGATAATAAATTGTGAGCTGTATATTAATATTTCATATTTAATTATATCAAATGTAATTTATATGTTTTTTTTTTGTTTGAAGCGAAAGTATATTGGTATTTTCTTAATTCAAATTGATAAATTATGGCCTCTGATTTGGCACTGATTTTGTTGTTTTTTCAATCGAAATTATTCATATGAGTTAATTTTTGAGTGTCGACAGATTGATCCTGTATTTTTAAATTTATTGTATAATTTATTTTTTTATTTTCTGTATTTTTAACTAAATGAAAAAATGTCATTGATGCTAAAATTCTCTTTTTTTTTCGAACTTTTGTAATGTATGTTTTGGTCAATAAATTTAATAAAACATTACATTTTAAGCAGATTTCTTTATTTTAAGTATTTCTCTGTTGAAATAAGTTTATAATGACTGATGTATATAGTGTTAATTATCACCAGTGCGATGCTTTGTGATATTTGAACATTTTGTTTTATATGAAATTAATTTTAGGAATGTTTCAAATGTTGCAATGTGTCGAACAAGATTGTAGAGAACAATCTAAAGAAATAAATTGTAAATATTTATATAGATATTGGTTTTATTTTGCTATCTCAATGTTCACCTAATTAAATATATGTAGATTTTGACCTTAAGTCACACAATTATGCATGAAATCGCCTTAACGTGTCACCATTTGCATTCAACAGACAGACCCTTAAAATTACTGTGCAACAAGTGCGTCAAAAATTTTGCTGATGTTCTATATCTATTTTAAACTGTTATCAGAGACTAAGTACTAAAAATTCCTTGGTAATATCATTCATAATGTCAACCGCCGGGCTGGATAGAGCAGCTTGTTAATGAACAAATCGTTACGATCAAAGTGAATGTATTTTTCACTAACCTATTTCCATAAAAATATCATTGTCAGAATTGGATAATTATTAATATTAAGTACGAGTTATTCAGTTTTTCACGTGTGCTTGATTTCTTAAGCTTATTAGTATGTTTGTCTACAAATTTCAAAGGAACTAAAAATTATATCGAGATAATCCTATTTGTTTTTCTGTGGCATATTCTAATTTAGGGAACAAATTTCAAATATCAGCATAATAAATAAAAACATTTGAAAAATTTACAGATATTTGAACAGGATCGATTTTTTTTATAAAAAAATAAAATGGAATAATTGAATTTACAACAATTAATATATTTTTTTATCTGAATATATGACAAATGACAGTTATCATTTGACATCTCACAAGTGACAACAAATCGAATGTGACGTGTAAGCCGAAAACTGTATACTACGGCACCCAACTTTTTAATTTTGCCTAAAAAGAAGCTCAAAATGAGCTCTTTTAAGCGCGACAAGAAAGAAGAAGAGGACAATGGAGGCAGTCCTTACGCTAATTTAGACAAAACAATCGTTTTGCAAGACGCTAGATATTTTAATGAGACTCCGGTGAATCCGCGAAAATGTTCCCACATTTTATCAAAAATCCTCTATTTATTGAATCAAGGTGAAAATTTCACAACCCAGGAAGCTACAGATGCATTTTTTGCAACTACTAAGCTATTCCAATCGAAAGATGTTATGTTGCGCCGTATGGTATACTTATGTATAAAGGAATTGAGTAAACTCGCTCAAGATGTTATTATTGTGACATCTTCCCTAACTAAAGATATGACTGGAAAGGAAGATTTGTACCGAGCGGCGGCTATAAGGGCGCTATGTAGTATAACTGATAGTAGTATGTTACAAGCTATAGAAAGATATATGAAACAGGCAATTGTTGATAAGAATCCAGCAGTTAGTTCTGCTTCATTGGTATCAGCTTTACATTTGTCATTCACTGCTCCAGATTTGGTTCGACGTTGGACCAATGAAGCCCTGGTATGTATAATATTAGGTTTTTTTGTTGCTTAAATTTTTAAATTATATTTTTAACTACTTTAAATATGATTAAATTATGTGAATAAATGTTAATTTACTTGATTCCAAAACTTTGTGCTTTTTTCATAGAGTTAGTTACTCCAAAAATGCAATATTGGACTTGTTTTTTTTTTACCTAGCAGGAATGAATATTTATGTTACATTCTGCATATAGCAGGGTAGGAAGAGGAACCTAGTGTTAAGACATTTCATCCCCCATTTTCAACCTAAATTTTGAGTTGTTGCATTCATTGCACTTTGTTGTGTTAATGGAGCAAGGAAAAATAGCAATCCACTACCTCAAGCAGAAATTGAAACCACAACCATCATGTTCATATTCAGATACTGTGCCATGGTGGCCACCTATTTAATATGAGCATTGAAACATATATTCAAAGATTAATTCCATATATGTTTCAAAGTAATAACAATCTTATCATTAACATCAAAGTAAAATAAAAACATTGTTATTTTTTATCTAATCTAATAATATTAAATATAAAGGAATTAGATTCATAAACTTTTTAAGGCTAAGTGACTGTTCCTATAGTTTTGCTTTGTGAATTATGTTGTTAATTTATTATTTTTCTATATGATATATTTTTTTAATTAAGTAATAATATGCTATGCATAATTTCATTTAACATTGCAACGGTTTTTTTTATTTTTTAATTTAATTTTCATAATTTTTTCAATTCAGAAAAAACATTTATTTTCATTTCTTAACCAAAATTGCAACCATTGAGTACACACTTTTAAGAGTTAACGGACAACAGTTTCAATTGTTTTAATTTCATTACTAATAATATACATTATTGTTATCTATTGTTACAGGAAGCTCTAAACTCTGATAATGCTATGGTATCATACCATGCATTAGGCATTTTGGCGTGCACTCGTAAAAATGATAAACTATCGACAGTGAAACTAGTTTCCAGATTAACTAAAAGTCCCTTAAAATCACCATATGCTTTGTGTTTATTGATTCGCTTAGCAGCCCAATTAGTTGAGAACAACGATTCTGACGCCGCTCAAAGTTATATAGAATTTATAGAATGCTGCCTACGTCATAAATCCGAAATGGTGATATATGAAGCAGCACACGCTATTGTTAATTTGCGAAAAACTGCTAGGGACTTGGCACCTGCAGTATCTGTGTTACAACTGTTCTGTGGCTCATCTAAAGCTACTTTAAGATTGGCCGGAGCTAGAACATTGGCTAAACTAACCCTAAAACATCCTACAGCTGTCGCAGCGTGTGCTGTCGATTTGGAAAATCTAATATCTGATCCAAATCGATCAGTTGCAACACTAGCTGTTACCACATTGTTAGCGACTGGCGCAGAAAGCTCGGTAGATCGTCTAATGAAACAAATATCAAGCTTCGTATCGGAAATTTCGGATGAGTTTAAAATTGTTGTGGTCCAAGCGATACGACGCTTGTGTCAAAAGTTTCCCAGAAAACATCAGTCGTTAGCAGCGTTTTTGGCTGGTATGCTCCGTGATGAAGGCGGTTTAGAGTATAAAGCTGCGATCGCTGATGCTATTATAGCCCTGGTTGAGGAAAATCCTGATTCCAAAGAAACGGGATTGGCTCATTTATGTGAATTCATTGAAGATTGTGAACATACTGCTTTGGCTGTCCGTATATTGCATTTACTTGGGCGTGAAGGTCCTAAGTCACGTCAACCATCACGTTATATTCGATTTATTTATAATCGAGTTATTTTGGAGTCAGGACCGGTACGTGCAGCTGCCGTGTCTGCTGTTGCTCAATTTGGCGCACAAAGACCAGAATTACTTCCAAACATTAAAGTTCTTCTTGCCAGATGTGAACTAGATGATGAAGATGAAGTCAGAGATCGGGCTTTATATTACAATGCTATTCTGGACTCTGGAGATCAACAATTGATCAACGATTTTATAATAGATGTCCCAAAACCGAACCCTGTCTTGCTAGAAAAAGCTTTACGAGATCACATTGCCACAAAGCCAAATGAACCATTTGATATAATGAACGTCCCCACGGAAGAAAAACAAGAGACAAAGGAAGACGTAGTGCAAATTGAAGTTCGTAAACCAAAACCGATGGTTCTAGAAGAAATATATATTGAGCAACTTGCCAAAGTGCCAGGTATTGAAAAGCTTGGTACACTCTTCAAAACTAACCCACCAATAGAGCTAACAGAACCAGAAACTGAATATAGAGTGCGCTTGTTTAAACATGTTTATGTTAAACATATTGTATTTCAATTCGAGTGTATCAACACTCTCAATGATCAAATCTTAGAGCAAGTTCACGTAAGATTAGAATGTCCTCCAGAATACGAAGTAAAATCGATTCTTCCTTGCCAAAAGCTAGTTTATGATAAGCCAGACAGCGTTTTCGTTGTGGTGGAATATCCTTGCGCATTTCTAGAAAGTATGGGTTCATTTGGGGCGACATTAGAATTTGTTGTACGAGACTGTGACCCGAATACCGGTATACCAGATCCTGGCGATGGTTACGCTGACACCTATCCCCTTGAAGAGTTTTACATGGGTGTTGCTGATCAAATCAGGCATAGAGTAATTGGTGATGATTTTGAGCACACCTGGGAGCGTGCATTCGCTATTCCAGAAATAACTGATACTTACGCCTTGCCGGAACTGGATCCTAGTTCAGCAGCTAAAGC
>JAATLQ010027745.1:23118-42108 GCA_013421005.1 Heliconius erato x Heliconius himera | reverse complement strand
CATCCAGTTAATTGGTGGCATAAAACAACTTCAGTAAGCAATGATGATAATAAATATATGAAACAGCAATGCACAATAAACAAAAGGTCTTCTATACTAGAAGAACCAAAATTTAAATTACCATTAAAAATTAACAAACCAACAGATAATATTTCAAATAATAATATTGAAACTGTTAATTCTTCTCAATCTAAAGAATATATTAAAGAAAGTGTGGACAAAGAAAAAGATGTGTTTCAAAACTTAGATAAAACTGATTTAAGGCATTTATTAATTTTAAAAAAGCAAAAATCTATTGATTTTAGTGTTTCTGGTGGTCATAAAAAGGAAAAAGGTAAGATTAAATAAATAAATAAAATGTACCTAATCTATCTATACTAATGTTATAAAGCTAAAGAATTTGAGTGGTTGAACAAGGTAATCTCAGGCACTATTAGTTACAATTAAGAACCCTTTGTGCTTGATAGTTCTTTTATCAAGGCTATAGTCTATGTTACCCACCACTCCTCTCATGTGAGGCTTATAAAAGCAAAGGTGTTTCAGTCACAAAATAGTGAAACGGAGCAAACTTCTACAGTGTTGTAACAAATAGTTATTTATACCAGAATCAGATGTTGGTCCTTTGTTGGAATAGGTTACTTAAATAACATTTATCAAATAATTTTAAATTACATTGATTATATTATATAAATTGAGAAATACTTCAGTATGCACAGATTAAGTGCTTTTCCTTATTTACCTCTCATGTCATACAGAATGAGTAAAAAATCTTTAAGTAAATGTTATTGAACTTACATACACATTGTGAGATTTTTCTATACTAGGTTTTTTGTATCTCATAAAATATATAAAACAAAAAAATATTTACAACATGATTTAATTGATTATGTATAATAGTGTTATTTAATTTCAATTCTTTTATCAATAATAGGTAATTCATTCATTTATTATTATTTATTCGTTTCACTGGTATAATTTGACAAATTTTTCTTGTCTGAGGAAATGGCAAGAAAATAAGGTACCTACTTGGAATAAAGAAAATTCCTGGATAAGAATTAAATCTACAAACTAATTACCATCCGCATTAAGACATCTTTAAAAAATTTTTTTTAGAGAACAAAACAGCACAAAATGTCCCAGTTAAGAAAAAAGTTACTTTCAACCTTGGTACAATGGATGATATTTCTGATATTACAGTACAAGATAATAATAATGTAAGTAAAGAAAAAAAATTAAAAAACCTGTCTTCAAATCTATAATAGATACGAGCTTCTAAAAATAAACAATTTATTAACATTTAAAATGATTGGAGGAATATAATGTATATTTTTTATAGTATATTTTTTTATTCTAATTAGCTAAGTACCTATAATGTAGATGCTCACACCTCAAAAACTACTGATTTGATTTTGATAAAACTTGGACTACTTCCAAAATTGGAATAAGCCTCATTTAAATAAAAAAAAAACCATCCTTTCATCGTTTTTTGTAATTATTCAATTGTCACACTTTCAAATTTCAATATATTATTATTTCAATATTTATTGGTTCAATCCTCATATTTTATTTTAATCTCTCATTTTTTCATGGATTTATCAAAATTCATAAGCGATTTTTTATATGAATATTAACCGTTGAATTGAATGAAAAAGTGGTCAAAATAACGATTTTTTTTTTTAGGAAATAAAACCTATGCCCATACATTTGTTACGAAATCTCGTTGAAACACGAAATTTAACTGATAACTGGTATATAATAACTGATAGGGATGTTCTCTTGGACGGTATAAATTTTATCACAGATTATATTAATGGAGGTGAGTTGGCTTTCTATTTTATTGTATTTTGACATTTTGGTTGTATACACTGATCTCAGGAACTGACTGGTTCTGGTTCCATGAACGGATTGAAGATATCTTTTTGTGTCGTATAGTCCAATTATCGCATTGTGATGAATAAATATACAATATATACTTAGTATATGAGGGTGAAGCCGCAAGTAAGAGTCGCTAGAGTCGCGAGAGCACAGAACGGTAGACGAGTTGTGGCGGCCCTGAAGTTAGTTTAACTTCTGTGCATTGTTCACTCGGGCGAATAATCTAAAGTAAGAAAAATCCTAAATTCGAATCTACGTGAGTCATCTACTCTAATTTCAGGCCGGCCACGACTCGCCGACCGTACTGTACTCTGAATTACAATCAACCCTCCTATAACGCGGTACCCTCAGAGCGCGGTTTCCATATAACGCGGAGCTGAAATTGCGACAGCCCTCCTATAACGCGGTTCTCTTACAACGCGGTTTCCGTTTAACAGCATCCCATAAGTTACTTCCGCGCAGCCTTTGAATGATTCTAGTAACTAGATATATTAATATAAACATCTTATCTCATAGCCATCTACCACATCGGTTTCAGTCGTCTCAGGTGCCAAATCTCGATTTACAATATGTTAAAAATGGCCAAATTTGGCTAAACAATTAGAACTACATTTCATTCTAAAAAAATACTTAGCTCCCTATAGAGAGGTTTTAGTGGAGTTAGAAAAAAAAGTTACAATCGCAAACCAATGTGAAGATGAATTAAGTGGAGAAGACATTTTGACCATTAAAAGAAGACGAGTTAGGCGACTCATATCTGGCAGCGAGGATGAGTGTTCAAAGATTACATCATTTTACAAAAATCTTTCTTGTTTTACTTGGATAACAGTTTTTTAGTTTAATTTATGTTTCGTTTATTGTATTATTTCCTTATAAAACATCTCAATTCAATTTAAATAATTTATAATTTATCTTGTCTTTGCAATTATTGGTCTCCATATAACGCGGTACGAATGATGTGATTTGTACTAGTTATGAGTTTCTTATAGCGCGGTTTCCATACAACGCGGTAGACGGCTTCCATAGAACGCGCTACGAATTAGCCTGGTTTGTATGGTTAAATCCGAGTTTCTTATAGCGCGGTTTCCGTATAACGCGGTACGCACTCACCGCGTTATAGGAGGGTTGACTGTATATGCACCGGTATGGCCGTCATGGCTCGCGGAGCACAGGCGTGCGACTGTAAACATGAATTCTATTCCCACTCGGGGAAATGCAATATTTCACATTTTCATTTCTTCGTTCTAGTAACGAGGCATAGCGTGGCGTTGAGTTCCGCCACTCAACATACAATACCTGAAAGTGGGAGCAGTGCGAGTGTGAGGAACGTAGTATGTATTTACAAAACAAAACTGGTGGTAAATTTGACGTTCAAAAAATGAAGCATGTAACTTCTTATTTTGAATAAAATTATTTGAATTTGAATTTAAACAAGATTTCAGATCTGTTATATACGGGATGTTGCGTGAAGCTGATTTTTTTTATTTATATAATTCTTCAACTATACATCTATTAAACGTAATTTTCAGATGATATTTGTAAATTATTAGTACTAAAATCTATTTTAAAAATTGTTGAAACTTCTGGACGCGGTGACGGCGGACGTCCTGAAGTACTGGCCGCCAGGCAAATATATAGGCACGTTGTAAATTATAATAAAGGTTAGTTTTATATGGTTTTAAAATTTATGTCTGTAAGTGTTATTTAACAGCCAACCAAGAAAAATACTTTTTTTAGAAACCTAAATATTCAAACGTAGCGAGATCAGGAGACGCGGGTTTTTAAATATCCAAAAAACTATTCATCAAACTTGCAAGTCCTTTTTGTTTAAAATTTCATAGGGTTCGTACTTTCTTTAGTAATATTGAAAAAATAATAATATATAAACACATATATTAATTAAAATTTTCAGTTGAAATAATTGATATGGGAAAAAATATGACACTCAATGATCAAATCATAAACTGTTGTTTACAAGGCATCAATGAAGAGAAACATATAGTGAGTATTAAACTTATCGTAAATTAAAACGAAATCTGTACGTCTATACTAAATTATATTATAAAGATGAAGATGAGTTTTTCGGTTGAATACAGTAATATCAGAAACGGCTGGTTCGATTTGAGAATTTTCGTTGTGAGGAAAAGCCCATTTGTCGGGGAAGACTACTGGCTATATTAGATTGTTACCTCCCGCACTTAAGCCCGTACGCCCGTTTATATATAGCTCTCAACTTTGAAATCGATCTTAAGAATGATCTTGAAATGACGTTTTCATTCATAGAATATTTAAAAAGCATCTCGAGATCGCTCTCAAGGTCGATCTCAAAAATACTCTATACAGAGTCGCACACTTAGTTATTTCCGTTTGCCACGTATACAAAACAGCAGGCGAAAGCTAGTTTATTTTGTGTTCATTTGTTTTAATTAAACATATGTACATACATTCTCGTATTGTGTATTATCTCTTTTTTACTATAGAGTCGCCTTCGTGTGTTCTCCATACAACGTGGCAATGGCGAAATTATTAGTACTAATTGGTACGCTCTTAAATAGGAACCAAACTTATTGTTTAGTTTTTTTTATATTAAACCATAGCATTGCTTGGAACCTTTTTCAAAAATGTTTTTCAATTACTTTAGAAATTTTAATTTAATAATATATTGAATAACAGGTACTAATAACAAAGAATACTACATTACTAGAACGAGCAAAATTGTTTCAAATACACGCATATAATTTAGATGATATAAAAAAATATAATTCTAAATCATCAAAATCAGTAGAAAACATTAATATAAAGAAAAATACGTTTCTACAAAAAGAAGATTATTATAATCCTTTTGTTTTCAATAAGTCTGGTAATATATATGATGATATAGACAATCAAATTGAAATTTATAATGGTAATGGATCTAATGATGAGAATAATGATAAAAGCTTTAATAAAAAACAAGATGGTAAAGAAGATCTAAAGATCTGTAGAGAAATATCTAATATTAATCGTAGTATCCAAAAAACTGATTTAAATAATTCGAAAAAAGTTTCGAATGTCATAAATAGTACATATATTAACAGAAAAATAGATAATACTACTAATGATGATCAAAAGTCATTCAAACCATTAGTTTTCCAAAAAATATTTTCAAATTGTAATACTGTTTTTGATAAAACTGATACATTTCAAGAGAATATCACGGATTATGGACGTGGCGACGACAGTTATTATAGAAATGAAAGAAATACACGTGAAAGAAATAAAGAATATGTCAGCAGTATCTTTGAAAATTTTAATCAAATCTCAGATAACAGAAATAATAATAAATATACAGGAAAAGAAAAAACTAAAGATAAAATGGGTTTTCATATAAAAGATAAAAATATGGAAAATAATATAGTTATAAGAATAAATGAATACAGTTGCTGTTATGTTCAAATAATGGAGGAATTCATTAATTTTGTTTTAGAGGTAATATATATTTTTTTATTAACTTTACACTGTATCCCGCACATAGCAAGGTAGGCAAAGGGAACCTAGTGTTAAGATACACTGCTCCCATCAAGTCTTTTTTGTTTCCCCACTTTCCGCCAATTTCTGGAGCATTTGTTTGAAACTGAACGTCGCTATTTGACTTTGATAGAGGTAATATTAATTTTTAAATATAAAATAATATAAATGCAAATTAGAAAATTATTTTCTAGTTATTTAAGATTTTAATGCTATAGAGGCCAGTCGTGGCGCAGCGGCATGAGGTGTGACTGTGAAACCGACTGGTTGTGGGTTCGATCCCCACTCGAGGAGATGAAATATTTACTTAAATTTATATTTCCATTTCTTCGCTCTGGTCTCGTTGCTTAACGCACGGCGTTAAGTTCTGCCACTCAACACGCAACGCCTCCAGAATTCGGCAGAAAGCGTGAAGCTGATTTATTTTATGAGGGAGTACTATTATAAATGCTATACAAAAAATACTTTGCTGGTGACATTTTTGGGACAAGGCCCAGACCATGGGCTGGCAATCGAAACGTGTGGGATATAGAAAGCAAAGTGAGGGGGGGTTGAAAAGCGAAACAAGCGAGGGTTGGAAAATGAAGCCAGCAAGGGTTGGCAATCGAAGCGAGCGGGCGATGAAGCAAAGTCTCATTCCTCTCATATTTTCATAATCATTATTTATTAATATTATTTCATCTTTTATTTATTTCAATCTTTTTTTAGAAAAATATATTCGTAAAGCATTTTGTGCCATGCTTCTTCCTCGAAGGACTGGAGTGTCTCAAGGAATTCTGTTTGGATGTCAACATTAAACATGTTATACATAAACTGTTATTGCTTTGGAAAAAGGAAGGTAATGGTATACTTTAGTTAAAATTAAATTAAATTAAATTAGCTTCACGCTGTATCCCGCACACAGCAGGGTAGGCAGAGGGAACCTAGTGTTAAGACACTCCGTTCCCCACTTTCTGCCGAATTCTGGAGGCATTGCGTGTTGAGTGGTAGTACTCAACGCCGCGCTTAACCTCGACACCAGAGCGAAGAAATGGAAATATAAATTTAAGTAAATATTTCATCTCCTCGAGTGGGGATCGAACCCACAACCAGTCGGTTTTGCAGTCACACTTCGTGCCGCTGCGCCACGACCGGCCTCCTTTAGTGACTTTAGTTCATACTTCATATATCCTTTGATATATTTTAACTGACTTCAAAAAAAAGGGGTGCTTAATTCGACTGTATGTTTTATTGTATGTATCATATCGCAAAAATTAGGCAATTAATGAATTTATTTTTAAGATTTCTACATCCTACGCACTACCTGGCTTCCATTTAGTTAAGTTCAGTTTAGTTCAAAACACTACGGAACCGATGTAGTAAGACTTGCAAAAATTAACAACGTAAATTTATCCATTCCATTATTAACAAACAATAGCCATGCTAAAGTGTGGAACTTCCTAGATGCAATGGATATCGGACGCTCACAGAAAACTATTAATTTAAGCGAAAAAACAGATCTCGATGAAATTAACAAAAAATACTTTTCAAATGTTAACTTAATGAATCAAGAAGTTAAAACTGACACTATTAAGTCGATTCCCGATATCTCCTGTCCTTGTTGATTTTTCTACTGATGACTGATGACGTGAAGAAGCACGTGCTGGCAATTAAATCTCATGAAACTGGTAGTGATCAAGTCAGTCGGAAAATGATTCTCTTAACCCCTATGCCACATTTTTGACCATTCCCTTTCTTCAAATTCTTTCCCAATAGTAATCCTAATCTTTTATCTCTTTCTATCACCCTATCTCTATTCTCCCCTTTTCTATCAAAAGTGTTAGAGCGTTTAGTCCATGAACAACTCGCATCCCTCTTAGCTTTAAATAAAATCCTATCCTCCTTCCAGTCTGGATTCTGTCTGGACACAGCATGGTTACGACATTAAATAAAGTAAATGACGACATTAGGTTGGGTATCCATAATCAACAAATTACTATTTTTGAACTATTGAATTTTTCTAATATTTTTAACACTGTCGATTTTAATGTCTTCAGCAATTCTTAATTCTATTAAAGTATCCTCTGAGGCTATCGAATTGTTTTACTCTTATCTTCATGAAAGAGAGCAAATTATTCATATTAATGATCAAAGATCATCCGCCTGTCGTCTTGATACTGATGTTCCGCAAAGTGGTGTCCTTTCTCTCTTTTCTTCTCAGTTTTGTTTCTGAATTGGGTATCATATAAATTTTATAGTGATTTTTTCAGTTATTTTTGGAAAAATCAACAATAGGTTATATTGCTTCATATATATAATTCATATACATTTAGATGTACCACTGTGTAGTTGGTTTTAGCTAAGAAAAGAATATAATTTATTAGGTATAATAATAATTATTATAGTTAGCAATTGAACCCACAACCGTCACGTTTACAGTCAGACACTGTGCCCAGGGGCACGATATCTTCAGTTACTGCATAATTCTGTACTAATTCTTATTTTTATTATTTTGATAATTAAATTGTCTTTTTTAATATATTACAATTGTTTTTGTTGTTAACTTATATCTTTGTTTATGTAAATCTAAGGTTATTTTTATAGTTTTATAATATTTTTTTGTTTTTTTTTACAGATAAAATAAAAAAAGATACAAAACCAAATGATTTTATGCGCTTATTAGAATATGGATGGTTGTTAATAGATCTATTGAAGGTGTGTATGTATCTATTATTGTAACAATTAAGTAATGAATCAATTTGAGTTTATTTAACTTTACGGAGTAGGTGTTGGGAAAATATTTTTAATATGATTTTTTGATTTTAAAAATGTATTATTTAAAAGTGTATTATCGTCGAATTCTAAAAGCATTGCGTGTTGAGTGGCGGAACTCCACGCTGTGCTTTTGCCTTGGTGCCAGAGCAAGGAAATGAAATATTTCATTCCTCCGAGTGGGAATCCAACCCACAACCGTCGTGTTTACTGTAAACGTTTGAGATTTTTTTCTTCCCTGAGTATGAATAACATTTTGTAAATATATATTTTCTAATTAAGATTGTAAATAAATTAATTTTTTGGAGTTCACTTTTACATTCCTTATAATACCTACATATATGATTTATTTATACTAGCTTATTTAAAAAAACGTAAGCTAGCTTATTGTTTGCAAAATTGTCTTACAATATTTTTAACTTGTATGAATAGGATTCCATACCTGACGCTTTTAAAGAAATTGACTATTCATATAGAAAATTGTTAGAGAATGTAGAAAATCCAGTCGTAGAAGACATTGAGTTTATAGAAACACCGATACGGGGATGTCAAGATAATATAAATAGAAATATTTGTAAGTAAAACTTTGTCAATACTATATTTTCTAACATTTTTAGGATATCTCAGAATAACAAAACAGAACCCTTATGCAATTACTTTCTGTTTGCAAGAATTATTTCTACTACCTTACAGTATAACTAAAAGAAAAAATTTAAATAAAGTTAATTAAAAACCATTACATAATTATATTTATAGTAAATATTTAAATTTTTATAAGTCACGTTTCATTGACTTAAGTCGTGACATTGGTACGGAACCCCCGCCGGGCCTCTCCGACTCGCACTTCATGGGTGTTTTCAAAACTACAATGTTAAGTTCCGCTACTTTTCACACAACAAAGTAGAAAACGGAAAATTTTCCTAAAACTAAGTTGTCTCATACTTATTTAGAAAACGTATAATATAAAAATTTTAACGTAGCGGGACTTGAACCCGCGCCTTCAGGGCGTTCTCTTAAACGCAGCGGGACGTATGGCTTAGTGGTCAGAGCGCCTGGTCGGTTTCCAGGAGGCGCAGGTTCGAGTCCCGCTTCGTTCAAATTTTTATACGTTTTCTAAATAAGTATTTTTCTTTCCTAAGTGTGGAATAACACTTTAAAAATGATGAAATAAAAACTAAGTTGTCTCTCTGAGTGTCTTAATACTAGGTTCCTAGATTCCCTCTGCGTACTGTGCTGTGTGCACAGCGTGTAGCTAAAGAAAAAGTTATCTGTGTTTGTTCAATTCATTTTGGTAAATAATTATTATTGTATCTAATGAATCCCACCCAACTAACTTTTTCATTTTATATTTCTATATGTTTTGTTTTGTGCAATAAAGAATATATAAGATAATAAATTTTTAAATATTTTGTTATACAGTTGTCAAAGATAAATCTGAAATAGTCAATTATTTGAAGAAACATTTCCCCGAGTGGAAAGACTTTGAAATACCCGAACAAGAGAAGGATTTAAAGGT
This sequence comes from Heliconius erato x Heliconius himera, assembly GCA_013421005.1. Taxonomy (NCBI): domain Eukaryota; kingdom Metazoa; phylum Arthropoda; class Insecta; order Lepidoptera; family Nymphalidae; genus Heliconius; species Heliconius erato x Heliconius himera. The sequence goes on along the minus strand of JAATLQ010027745.1, from coordinate 32,459 downwards.
ATATGTATAATTATCTTTTAAGTTATTTAGAAAATGTATAAAAATATGGAAGTAGCGGGATTTTAACCCACATCTCTCGTTCGCGCATTTTGACCACTAGGCAATCTTTTTTGTTCTCATTGAGCTATGTCGAAATACGTATTTATGAAGTTAGTATCTCTGTAGCGATAACGCCTTGTTTTCGTTCCGTTTTCAAAAAGATATGTTTTCCAAGACGGTTTCTGTATTAAGGGTATAATAACACTATTTTATTGAGGCCAGTCGTGGCGTAGAGAGTGACTGTAAATGTCGAACCCACAACCAGTCGGTTGTGGGTTCGATCCTTACTCGAAAGAATGAAATATTTATATTTCTACTTCGTAGTTCTGGTAGGTGAGTTGCTCCATTCAACACGCAATCCCTCAAGAATTCGGCAGAAAGTGGGAACAGAGTGCCTTAACACTAGGTTCCCTCTATCTACCCTGCTGTGTAGATAGAGGAAACCTAATGTGCGGGATATAGCTTGAAGCTGATTTATTACAATTTAAAAATTATAACAATGTTCTTATTTTTTTTAGAAGGAAGGAATGTTAAGACATCTCATACCCCACGTTCTGCCGAGTTTTCGGGCCATTATGTGTTAGCAGAGGAATTCAATTCCGCGCTTTTTCCTTTTACTAGAGCGAGGAAGTGGAAACATAACATTTTTTATTTTTTCAGAAAATATAAATTAAGTAGTAAGATTTATAAAAATATATGGATATATATTTTTTATAAATCTTACTACTTAATTCTATTTAATATATTTTTTAAACATATATTTGTTAAATAATAGTTGTATTATTGGTTATCAAATCATTTTTGTTATCAATACGTCTATTAAATTAATTTCTTAGTTGATTTTTTTTCAGAATAACAATAACGATCATAAAATACAAATATTAAGGACATCTGGAAAACATTTAAATTCATTCAAAATTAATAATAAAAAACGTATAACATTTAGTACTAATAGTGAAAATGAAAGTAGACTAAACAAAAATAATTCAAAAACCAATGAAACTGAAGCAACATTTATAAGAAATATTAAAATAGTGGAAGAATATGAAGAAAACATAAAAAAATCCGATCTGTATTTAGATTTTAATGAAACAATTGAATCTAGTTTAAATATTATTACAAATGATGAAGTCAATGATAGCTTGAATAATGACGTGAACTTATTAAATGACAATAAAATTAATGACAGATTGATAAATGATGATAAGTCACTTAATGATAATGAAATGAATGATGTTCATAATGATACAACGGATAGTGGATTCGAAACTGAAATGCATACAACACCGTTTTTGCAAGATTTTTTTGTTCATTTGAGTTGTACACTTAAACATATTTTTAGTTTTGTGTGAGTATGTTATGGCCCTAGAGTGTAATAAAATAACGAAGCTCTAAGTCTGGTTTCCGCTTAATTAATGATATTTAAAAAGCACAGCGTTGAGTTTCGTCCCCGTAATGTGATGAGAAATTGAGCAGTATGTGGGGAAGAGAGTGTCTTAAGATTGGGTTCCATCTGCCTAGACTGCTATATGTGGAATACAGTGTGAAGCTACATAAATATTTTTTTATTTAATACAAAATATATTTAAAATCGATAACAATATTGAGGCTAGACGTGGCGCAGGGGCACAAAGTGTGACTGTAAACTTGACTGGTTGTGGATTCGATCCTCACTCGAGGAATTGAAATATTTATTTAAATGTATATTTACATTTTTTCGCTTTGGTAACGAGGCAAAGCGCGGCGTTGTGTTCCGCACTTTTTTATTTTATTAAACACGCAATACAGCGTGAAGCGGATTTAATTTTTAATTTAATATCGATAACAAAATTATTATTATTATTTTTTATTTCAGTGATAAATGTAACAACGACCTGCGAGACGCAACTATAAAAGAGAAGGATAGAAAGTGTATGTATGAACGAGCGACACAAACCTGTGACCACATGAGTCATGTTATTGACAAATTAAACAGGTATTTTTAATATTTTTTAAACGAAGACCAAACAAATTTAGTCAAAAAGATTGGTTCCAATCTTTTTTGTTTTCAGCATATAAAAAAAAGTAGGAAACTCGAGAAAAAAGAATGTGTTTTTTTTGTCTTCAAAAATTACTGTTATGTTAAACGTTAAATTACGGCCTTTGGACAAAAAGCGACTGCGCCAACTACTTATAGGTCGAGATCCCAGTGCATAAATCTGCAGGCATCTGTTATTTTAATGAAACTTATTTTTAAGAATGATATACGATAGAAGAATAGATTACACCAGGGTTGCCTAGAAAAAGTGTCTTAACACTGGGTTCTCTTTGCCTACCCTGCTGTGTACGGGATACAGCGTGAAGCTTTTTCATAAATTCTTTATAGCATGCCAAATGACATTAAATAAATAATCATATCAATCTTTCAGACAAGTAAAGCCGTGAGCTATATCGTAATAGCCGCTATTACTAAATATTTTTACACTTTCACATAGGATACTTACATAAAACTACTTTCTTTAAATAAATAAAGTAAGAAGTTATTTGAAAATGTTTTATAGTAGGCTTTGTTTTATATATTTGACGAAATGCCAAGGAGAGCAATCATTACTACAAGAAACTTAAAATCTTAAGTGAAAACCACTGAACAAATCAAATTTAATGCACGTGACCACTCCGAATCACCCACAATCCGACATGACACTCGCAGCGTGACGTCATCGCAGTAGCGAATGAAGGAACGCACATTTTAAAAAGCGGGGAAACTTTACAACGTTGGACATCTTGGCCCGATTTTAATGGAACATTTTAATTATTTTCGCGCATTAAATGCGTTAATTTTAATAATATTTTTTTGATATGTTGGTGTGGCTCGTGTAGCTTAGATTAGCGTTCACAAATAGAATAAAAATAACATTGTTTTTCTATTACATTGATAATCCACACTTAGGACAGAAAAACACTTATTAGAAAACATATAAACATTTTAACGTAGCGGGGTTTGTAGTTCAGACGGGTTCCAAGAGTCATGGATTCAAATCCCACTATGTTCAAATTTTGTGTTTTATGTTCAAAGTATTTGATAAATGTTTCCAATAATATATATTCTCATATATCTTCTAGAGACAGCAATGATTCATAATTTTGTTATATGTATAGGATATTTAATTTCTTAATTTTACTTTTAGTATAATTGAAAGGGAATCAAAAGAAAATAGTAAGTTGAAGACTTTACTAATAAAAACCGGTCAAGACGTGTCCGAGGATAAACGAATCACGAGATATAGGTGAGATATATCTTGAGATATTTTATTATTAATTTCTACTAACCTATATGTTCTAATTTTAATAAGGAATTCTTGAAATGGTATTTATAATCTTAAATGTATGAATAATTTTATGATGTGGTCAAATGGAAATAACTACTCGTTGTGTATGACACATTCCAAGTATTTAGAACCCGTATAGCGGGGTAGACAGAGGAAACTTAGTGTTAATATATTCTGCCTGAATTTAAGACATTACGTTGTTGAGTGGAACTCTACGCCGCGCATTGTCTAGTTACTAGAAAATAATGTATAACACATTCTAAGTGAGGAAGATAACACTGACCGCAAATATACAGGTTATATACCTCTATATTTATAGGCCAGTCGAGGCGCAGTGGCACAAAATGTGAGTGTAAAACCGACTGGTTGTGGGTTCGATCCCCACTCGAGGATATGAAATATTTTCTTAAATTTATATATCCATTTCTTCGCTCTGGTGTCGAGGCAAAGCGCGGCGTTGAGTTCTGCCATTTAACACGCAATGCCTCCAAAATCCGGCAGAAAGTGGAGAACGGAGTGTTTTAGCACTAGGTTCCCTCTGCCTACCCTGCTGTGTGCGGGATACAGCGTGAAGCAAAAAAAGAAACTTATAAGGGAGACTATACTAGAAGTCATAGAAAAATAACGAAATTTATCTATGACTTTACTATAAAATGTGTTCACGACATGTCATAACAATATAATTTTTTATAATAAAATAGTTTTTCAATCGCATTCAACCAAATAAACTATTTAACTTTTTATATTATAATATCTACAGATATTATAATATTTTTTACATTTATTTTTATTTTTCAGGCAAACGGTAATTAAGTGTTTGGAACAAGCACAGATATTAAATAGTTGTTTAAAATTAATATTAAACACAAATAAACAGAACATGACAGATGATGTGTCAATGAACAGTTACAATGTTACTTATTTTAATATTTTTGAGTGAAAATCTTGTTTTTTTTATATATTTTTTTCTTGTTGTTGAAGATTGTTGGTTTTGTTCTTCTCGTAATTTCGCCTTTTTCCCGTATAGGGTAGACAGAGGGAACCTAGTGGTAAGACATTCCGTTCTTCAACGCCGCGAATTCGAGTTGGGTTGCCAAAGCAAGGATATGAAAATAAAGAATTCCTTCAAATGGAACTCGAATCCACAACCGTCGCCTTTACAATCACACGATGTGCCGCTGCTACACTTATTTTTTTTTTGTTTGTTTTGACTAAGAGTATAATTAAATTAGTTGTTGATTTTTAATTATAATTTAAAATTAACACATTTAATGTTTTTTTGTTTAGTAATTTTGTACAATTATGATAATCTTATGTCATAATTTTAATCTATATTTATCTTTATCCAAATTATTTACTATTAAGACATTTGACTGAAAGAAATAAATAAGAAAAAAAGATTATATTAAATTTTATATATATTTTTTCTTTAACGTTTACTAAATAGATGTGTTAATTTTAAGTATAAGTTGATTTTATTAATAGATATTAATTTGGTTATTTTTAAGTCTATCTATTGTTTGTTGTTGAAAATAAAAAAAGATGTTTAATTATTTGTTGTTTTATTTTACACTCTTTTAGTAATACAGCAGTTACTACAGTACCTACTACAGTACTATATTATATAACCCTACACTGCAATCATAGACATGTGGAACAACAGATATGATTAAGGGTAAATGATGGTGAAAGATCTCTTCCTTCATTTTTGAACGAAACTTTATAGACTTCACAAGTATTTAGTACCAGCAACTACCACTAGCTGATTTGAGTATATTGGTAAGGTTTGTGCGAAATTTCGGTCGTCGATTTCCACCTGTACGTTACGTAAATTTACAATTGTGAAAATAATAGTCATTTCGCAATCTTGAAGTGAAAAAAAATAATGTTTTGCTAATAACCTAAATTTCGTCAAAGAAAGTATTATAATTAGACATTATTATATATTTTTTCATTAAAATATCAATTTATTTAAATATGCCAGAATATACCGTGCATTTGTTCATACTTCAGTACTGCATAAGAGTGCCTGGAACGGCCATAACGCAATGTTTTGAGATACCGTTGATAACGAAAGTCAAAATAAGACAGAAGTTGAACCAGACCTCTTCAAACGTAGCGGGATTTGAAACCACGTGTATATATGATGAGAATTTCGATGTAGCTTGATGAAAAAGTATGGCTAGAAAATATGTAATTTTTAAATATAGGTACATATTTTATTATTTAGTAAAATTATATCAATACGTGTTAATTTTGTTATTTTTAAGTCTATTTTTACTAGAGCCAGAGGCAGTCTTAGTAGCCCGAGTTTAACATAAAGATAAAAAATAAAGGTGTAGTTTTAAATGAAAATATATATTTGTTATATAAAATCCTTTATTACCTTAAAGCTGTACCACTGAGCAATGTTCAAAATAATATGCTTACATTTATAGGAACATTAAGAAAGTATCTATAATTTCTTATATTTTTATGAAAGTGGTTTAATTTGATAACATACTTTGTATACTTGGTTTTACACTTAATATCGGTAGATATGGGACATGAAAGTCATTGCTAGAAATTCTAATAAAATATTCAAATTCGAACCCACAACCGTAAGAAGAATATTTCAATATAATCATAATTTTTGCATTTACATTGTATTTTAGTATAGAAGCAAATAAAACAATATATATTTAGAGCAACATCTGGAAAATTACATATTATCGTAATAATTAATTACCTACTGTAAATTATGAACAAAATATATTAAAACTATAACTACTGTAAAATTAAATTTTTGAAAAAAAAATTGGATATTGTTGTATTTGATTAAATTTTATATATAAAGAAGAAGCAAATATCAATTAAATAAATTTCCCACCAATTTTGACGATTTTTGTGAGTCCAATAATTATAGGCTTAACAGTGTAATAAAAAATATAAGTTAAAAGTGTATAACTTAAGACCCCATTAAAATTATATATAGAAATTATAAAAAAATATTGTACCTACTATATTCTAAAATAATCTAACCCTGTATCATTTGTTCATAACAAAAGGAGAAAATAATAAATCTACTATCTACTTATAAATCTACTAATATAATCTTTGATTTACCTTTTCCTCAGTCTTAATTAACACATAATTAGTATTTTATATAATATATTTTTATTTGAGCAATTTTCAAAAAATAGCAATGACTCAAAATATATAAATCAGTATAACCGTTAAATATATTTCGTCTTCGACATGTTATTAGTTTGTGTGACAAAAAAAACAAATGCTTTATCACAGCCTTTCCACTAACAAAAAAAATATTGTTAGCGCTCTAATTTTATCAGTAACTAGAGGGCGCGCGCGGCTTCGCCCGCTTATTAGGAATGAATTCTAAAAAAACCACGAAACACGTGTTCAATAAAATATTTTTTACAGTCTGAATTGATTTTTTTATAAAAATCGGTGGCAATTTAAAGATTTTTCCATATAAACTTTCAACCCCTTATTTGAACCCTTAGGGGGTGAATTCTTAAAAACCATGAAACACGTGTTCAATGAAATATTTTTAAGAGTCTTAATTTCAAATTTTATAAAAATCGGTACAGATTAAATTTTTTTTCCATACAAACTTTCAACCCCTATTTCATCCCTTTAGGCTTAAAATTTTTCAAATTCCCTTCTTAGTGGATGTCCAGAATATGAAAATAAACATCTGCCCAAATTTCACGTTTCTACGCACAGCGGTTGCGGCTCTGCGTGCGTCTTACCTCAGTCAGTCAGCACAAGTCCTTTTATATATATAGATTGTTATATATCCTGGCATTTTTATTTTAATATTGCATTTTAAATATATATGAATAGGTATTAAACTTTAACTATTATTACATTTCTTTATAAAATTCTCTTTTTCGTATTCAAGTATATTATTTTCTGCTAAGCTTTTACTTTTATGTTTCTTTGATAGCATTACAAATATTAATAATTTCTTTTTCAATTTATTCGGTACAATTTGTTTCATTATGAGGTACACGCCTATGAGAAGTGTCAAACTGAAAATGACAATTGATAATGGCGGCAAAATGATGATCATGAAGTATACCAAGTAAATAATTGTAAGTGGTAGGCCCTCTTGACTCTGGAAGTAAAAATATTTGACATTAATATTTCATTTATTATTTCCTTGATTTCACCGAGAACTTGCGTAGCGGCACAAGTGTTCGATTGTAATCGTAGCGTAATGAGGCAAAGCGCGGTGTTGAGTGACGTGTTATGAATTCGGCGGAAAGTGGAGAACGGAAGTGTTTTAATGGGAATGAAGTGTGTTAACACTAGATTCCTAGGTTCCCTCTGGCTACCTTGCTATGTGCGGGATACAGGGTGAAGCGTAGAAAGTATTAAAAGTTAAAACAGTCGCAATGCAAAATTCACGTCGCAATGTAAAAGAGTGAACTCACATCCTTACATATGATCTTAAACAAAAGCTCAACTTCAAGTCGACCACGACTCGTCGAACGAACTGTAAATTAAAAAACTTACATATTCAATCCATCCTAAAGGTAAGATAAGATTAGAGAACTTATTCATTTCCTGCGAATAGAAGCCAGATAGATCGTTTACTTGCAAGTTGCATTGTAACCTCGCCACCGCATGAAAAGGTATTCCTGTGTTCTGAAAAATATATAATAAATGTTGAATTATAATGTTTTTTTCGTTTCACGCGGGGTACACCGCATATAGCTGGATAAGACACTTCGTCCCACGGAAGTTAACGCCACATTTTGTTTTGTTTCCAGAGCAAAGAAATTGTAGTGAATATTATCTTTTATAAAATTAAATAAATAATAATAATAATAATACATGTAAATTCCTATTTCATTCGATATTAATATTATATTCTTACATTACATTCTGTTTTCAAATTTAATTAAAACTAAATTGTTAATATTTATATTTATTATAATTCATCCGCACGCAGCGCATTCGCATGACAAACTTGTTTCGAGTTTTTTTGCTGTGCGTGACGTAGCCTGCTTGCTAGCTACGAGTAAAGAGTCGGCTACTATCGCTTGCGACGTTCACTTGTTTTAATATTGTACTCCTTGCTTGTATTCAATTTTAAGTCTTATCTTCTTGCTAATACGTATCTGTTTCGCTTATCTGTTTCTTTTAATATTTCTTTAAAATTCTTTCTTTCCTTCTGTGAGTGTGTAAAATTATTCTTTTGTGTATCTTCTTTACTGTTAAATAAATTTGGACTATTTTTCCATAATATTCTGGAACTTTGATTTCACTCCGTAATTAAAATTTTAAAATATTATTAAAATAGCGTAAATCACAAAAACCGCTATAAAATAATTAATTTCCGCAAGAAGGAATCTAACCCAAGAACCGTCGCGATAAGGTAAGACGACCTCGAAATGTAAATTCTACTTTTTAATAAGATGTTTTCTAGTAGCTGTTGTGGGACTGACAATACTGACATATTTATATTAATTGACATTTTAAAAGTCTACCCCTATTTACACTAAAGAGTATTGGATACAGTGAAGTAAAAAATATGCGGAATCTAGTGTATCCCACATTTTACAGAGTAGGTAGAGGGAACCTAGTGCTACGAAATTCTGTCCGCCCAAATTTCGAGCGCCCAACATAGCGTGTCGAGTGGCAGACCACAACTCTATGCTTTGTTTTGTCACCAGAGCGAGGAAAAGAAAATAATTCATGCCATCAGGTGGAAATCAAACCCACAACCGTCACGTTTATAGTTAGACTTATTTTTAAAAGTAAACAGTCAACATACCGGTTCGAGGTAAATAAAAGAGCTGTGTTTTGATTTATTAGGTTTTAGTCCTGTTACATATTTGTCTTTGGGAGGAGATCCTGTGTAGAAATGAGGGAATGAAGCCACCATTGGAAAATCTGTAAAAAAAATAAAATTATGTGAAACTAGCAAGCAAGTTTTGTTCGTGTGTTTAATTTCTGTGGACATCCAGATCCCCCCCCTCCGTA
>JAATLQ010027745.1:0-23108 GCA_013421005.1 Heliconius erato x Heliconius himera | reverse complement strand
CTTATTTTTAAAAGTAAACAGTCAACATACCGGTTCGAGGTAAATAAAAGAGCTGTGTTTTGATTTATTAGGTTTTAGTCCTGTTACATATTTGTCTTTGGGAGGAGATCCTGTGTAGAAATGAGGGAATGAAGCCACCATTGGAAAATCTGTAAAAAAAATAAAATTATGTGAAACTAGCAAGCAAGTTTTGTTCGTGTGTTTAATTTCTGTGGACATCCAGATCCCCCCCCTCCGTATTCCTACGCCAATGAACACAGTGCCCACTTATTAATGCCTGAAATTGCTTTTTGTTATAAGGGGCAAACTTTTTATATATTTTTTTAAAGAGAAAAAGAAAAACTTACTGTAAAAGCAATTTGATGTATCACTTATTCCATCAGGCAGGGGTGGGTTCGACGAGTAGCAGTCGGTGCCGTTATCGATTCTATCGAAAACATTCTCGGGCAAGGAGAATTTATATACATTGACCCCTTTCATAACAGCTTCTCCTATAATCAAATAACAATAAAAATATATTAAAAAATATAAGCTTATAGCTTACAAAGGATAAGGATTCAAATTAGGGAAAAGGAAATTAATTTTAAAGTTTAAGTGGGCCTCTTGCCACTTGTTTGGCTACTTGCCAAATCGTTTTGTTCAACACACTTTGCCCTTCTTGAATATAGGGATTTTAATTTAAACATCTTAAAAATTATAAAATGAAATAAATCAGCTTTCCGTTATATCCACAGCAGGGTAGGCAGAGGGAACCTAGTGTTACGACACTTCGTTCCCCACTTTCCGCCGAATTCTGGAGGCATTGCGTACTGAGTGGCGGAACTCAACGCCAAAGGGTGTCGAGGCAAAAGTTGTTCTCGAGTGGTTTTTCGGTGTCGAAGAAATAGAAATATAAGTTTCAATAAATATTTTATTTCCTCGAGTGGGGAGCGAACCTATGGGTTTGGCGAACCAGTCTCGTTTACAATTTTGTGCCTCTGCGCCACGACTTGCCTCAAAATATAAATATCTTAAAGGTCAAAAATGTTTTAACTTTCTCATGTCTATTACTACTCAGTGAAAATATGAAATATATAAATATAAACATTTTCTAAACCTAATCGTGCAAATTATACTATTCAAAATATAATAAAACCGTCGACTAAATCAAATTTAAACCTGCTAAATCCATTTTTTTTTTTCGTCGTGTACATTTTTATACCATTCGAAAGTGTAAAAGAGAAAAGCAAACAACAACAATTTTTATAGTGTTATTACACACTTAGAAAAGAAAAATACTTATTTAGAAAACGTATAATTTTTTTAACTTTGCGGGACTCCGTCACAATCGACCAGTCAGTTTCCAGGAGGCGCGGGTTCGAGTCCAATCGATTCAAAAAATTTTATACGTATTCTAAATAAGTAGAAATAGTTTTTTTGTCTGACATATGCCACGCATCAACTCCCGAAGCAACTCTTACCTCAGCCGCAGGTACAGTGAGATATATCGAAACAATTAACTTGACATAATATAGCCTTTTTCGATAAATGGGCATGTACAAAATGAAAATCAACTTTTCAATTCCAACCAATAGTTCCTGAGATTAGGACATTCAACCAAGCAAACTCTCCAGCTTTATAACATTAGTATGTACCTTAGACTTCCTTAAAAATACTTACTTTCATAATGTAAAGGCATTAGTTTACAAACAGTTTTTCTTAAGCACAAAAGCACATCATCTTTGGTCACATGTTGGTGATATATAACACCTTCGGTCGCTCCATTTAGACGATCTGGACATTTCTGATGGAAAACACGCATGTTATATTAGTAATTAAAAGAGAAGCCGTTGTGGCTTAGCCGTACATAGGGTAACTGCTAACACGACAGTTGTTGATTCGATTTCCATTCGAGGGGATGGATTATTTTTATTTCTTCGCTTTGGTATCAAGACAAGCGCGGCGTTGTGTCCCGTGACTCAACAAGCAATGTTTTAGGAAAGTGTGGAAGAAAATGTCTTGAAAGTAGGTTCACTCGGCCTGCAGCGAAAGGTTACTTTATAGCCAATTTTTTTATCCATCCCATTCTAGTATCCATATTATGTTTTTGTCCAAGAATAAGAATATCTTTAATATTTTTAATATAAAATCTATACCTACGTGTAATAAAATTGTAACTGATCGCCATCTGTACCTAAATACTTGAGAAAATCTATTTTAGGAGACATTTATTAATGTAATAGAATCGAAAACAATGATCCATTTAAAATTTTTGTCTGTTTGTTGGTTTGTCGGTTAATCTCAGAAATATCATTCACCATGGCACTATTTACATATTTGAGCAAACTTCCCTTAACATATAGTGTTGTGTTTTATTTAAATTGGTTCATGAATAACAACCAACAAATTTTGCCACAAAACAACTGTTTTATTGAATTGGCTGAAATTTTACTTTTCAATGCACTGATATTGTCTTTAAAATGATAATGCTATTATAATTCGACAGTAATTCAGATTAGTAAATATTAATTATTTAGTCCAAGCGGGCGAAGCCCCGAGAGGGTCGATACTTAGTAATAAAATTGTGCCTTGAGTCACTTCTCACTCAAAAAAGAATAGAAACACTTACATCTGGATCATATCCGGTGATGTGAGATCTTCCCCTGACATTGTCTATAGTAAAGAAGTTTTTGTGTCCCCATTGAGGTCCTATCTTTACTGTGTAATCATCTGTGAAGTCTGCATATATCTGAAATTATGAATATATAATATTTGACTTTAATATCTGTTAAACTTAATATAGAGCAAGTGTTATTGTTTGCTTAGTGATAGCTTAGTGTTAGAAGGCTCGGTATTATGTAAAGAAACTAAAATTAGTCTTGACGTTGTACATTTATAAATGTATTATAAGATTCTTTTAGCTTCACGCTGTATCCCGCTTTGTGTGGGAAAGGCAGAGGGAACAGGGGAAACTATTGTTTTGGGGCACTCATAGCTTACAATCGCACGTTTGAACTCCAGCGCTACGACGGACCTAGACGAGAAATTTATATTTGTACACTTAAGTTTCTTAACTTTTATAAGTTATACTTTACATTCACCTACAATCTATAATTTGATACGAAATCTTCGGTGACCGGTTTTTTTATTCTAAAGCAAAAATAATTCTGTAATATTACAGGACAATTTCTATATATAACAAATACAGTTCGTAAAACAAATAGTCAGAACATCTTATTTGAATAAAGATTATATAATTAGAAAAAAAAATACTTTAATTATAAACAAAAAACGCAACTAAGAAAACAACTTTTTTATTATAACAGCAAACCGTATAAAACCATAAGGAAAAGTAAAAAATTACATATCTACTTTATAAATCAACTTTAATTAAAAAAAGCTAATTTAAATTTAATTAATATCAATTATAATTTGAATTTATATATTTTTTAAGAACAGCACTAATACCAAATATGTTTTTGTTTATTTTACAATAATTAATTATCTGTACCTAAAGTTATTCACTATGAAATAATAAATATGACTAAGGGCCATTAATATTCATATAATAATTAAAACACAGCGTTGTTTACACATTTATTCTCAGCTTTATGTTGCGTATTAGGTGGCGAAATTTAAAATCATATATAAAATAGTCGTTGAATTTTTAATGGAAAATAAGGCCAGCTTCGGTGTAGTGGCACAAGCGCTATACGGGACTATTAACGCGACAGGTTGTGGGTTCGATTCCCATTCGAAGAAATAATCTATTTTTTTTGACTGAAATGGATATAGGGACACTTAAAAAAATAATAGAAAGCAAAAATATATTTTTTTTAATTTCTTGTCTGTCTGTCTGACTGTCTGTCTCTCTGTCTATTTGTATGGTCACATTTTTCTCTGAAAGTACTGAACCGATTTACCTAAAAGTTTAACCAATTGCTTTGTCAAATCGGTTGATTAAAAAAAAAGTTATCGGCATTTGTATATTTAAATGAACTCAAGGGATTAGTTTGCATGCGAATGTTATATAGCAGTCGCTCTGGTAAGATTATTGGCTAAAGAATAACATTCGAAACATCTTAGTTATATGACTGTTAATAAAAAAATATATTTTTAAAGCACTATTGTTCAGAGTACAAACAATATAGTAAAAAAAAATTGAATTGTCAGTGAAGGTTACCGTTATAAATAATAATTCAACACATAGATAAAGACCAATTTGATCTTCAAAGAAATATTAAGTAAATACATAGATTCTTCGGTTCGTTCGTTCGTTTGAAATAAATCTATATAAAAATGCCTAAAACCAGCCTTTCTATGTGTACTCTGTAAAAACTACATATTTACCAATTGTACATTTAGCCAATAATATATGTAACTAATATAAAAACTGTATAGGAGTTAATATGCAATCATTACAGTTAAAAATAAAAAATAAATTAGCTTCACGCTATATCCCGCACACAGCAGGGTAGGCAGAGGGAACCTAGTGTTTAGACACTCCGTTCCCCACTTTCTGCCGAATTCTGGAGGCATTGCGTGTTGAGTGGCAGAACTCAACGCCGCGCTTAACCTCGACACCAGAGCGAAGAAATGGAAATATAAATTTAAGTAAATATTTCATCTCCTCGAGTGGGGATCGAACCCACAACCAGTCGGTTTTGCAGTCACACCTCGTGCCGCTGCGCCACGACCGGCCTCATCATTACAGTTGTTTTACAAATAATATTATGAATCCTTCAAATTAATAATTTATCATTTAAGGCTGTTTCTGAGAGTAAATTAAATTATTCACTGACATCAGCACATTTAACATAGTTTTAAAATTATGATGAGACGTACAATACATAGGTAAAAAGAACGTAATGTTACAAAAATAAATACGTATAAGATATAAAAAAATATACATAAAGCTAATTATTATATAAATACGTATAATAATTAGCTTTATATATATTTTTTTAAATATCAAATATCAACAGTGGTCGTATATTTTAATTCAAAACAATCAAAAGTCCGTATAGAAATTACAATAATATAGTAAAAAAATCATATTACAAATTAAAGTAATAAAAATCATATAAGAAGTCATTTCTGTTTATTAGATTAATAATCATGTAGCTTAAGCGGGCGAAGCAGCGGGCAGGTCGCTAGTATATAATAAGTTCTTTGATTTTCACGATTATAACACGTTTTAAATGAAACTCTTAACCGTATTATTCGCGTATATTTAAGATTATACATTTTTGGAAACCCGACATTTCGAACACTTTGCAGTAGTCCGTGGTCACGGGTAGGCTACCCGAAATGCATGCTACAAAGTACAAGTGCTGTAGAATGTGACATAGAACTCATTATGGTCCTGGCTCCATCATCAGACCAGCTCGATGATACCAAAACATTGTATTGTCATCTAAATGACATATAACTGGTGTTTAATGGTGATATTACACGTGGGTCAAATTCAGTTTCTTACATTTTATTATATAGTCACAAGCCGAACAAAGCAAAGTGCTTGTAGCTCTTAAACTACTCATCCGATTTTCATAAAACATTCATTTATTATATTTCATAATGACCTCCCCGATGAACAAGGCTTTCGATTTAAAAAAAACACATTCAAATGGGTTAATTCAGGAGTTATCGGTTCATTAATTGCGTCGTGGGTTAATAAAGAGTACCTGTGTCAACATTCCCATATTAGTATCTGGTACCATGGCCGGTGCTAAGTTCTTCGAAGTGTCCAGAATGGGGTCCCTGTTGTCCCACAGATATTCATATATTGTTTTCTTCACAAAAAACTGTGTGTTGTGACTATTCGCTAATAGCTTGAACCCCGTTCTTACGAAATAATTTGCGTTGTGTAGATATGACAGTATGCCCTGTGAAATTGAAAATGTTAAACAAATTAAGCAATATACGATAGAGGCCGTCGTGGCGCAGGGGCATAACGACTGTAAACGCCACGGTTGTGGGTTCCATTCCCATTCAGGGGAATGATATATTTAATATTTTAATTTCTTCGCTCTGGTATCGCGGCAAAGCTCGGCGTTGAATCCTGCCATTCAACTCGCAATGCCTCCAGAATTCCATGAAAAAAAATTATACAGACGGACAGTAAGATGCACAGAGAAACAGAGAGACTGATAGAGAACAAAGTGATCTTATTAGGTTTTTATTCTTTTTCTTTACTAGTACGGAGCCCTAAACAGATAAAACATCAAGATAGACGAAAAGGCAGCTGCTTGAGGCCATTATTGTACATAAATATAAATAAATATTTGCTTTAAAACTTAAAATGAATATGTAAATTAATTATTTAGAAACTTTTCACGTTTTCAATAAAATTATATAAAGGTCGGCTTTATATTGTAATTGTTATTGTTATCTTTAATAATCTTTATCTGCGCCCATAAAACATTAAAAGATGTAATCATTAATATATGTTCCTTTTTGCCTTCACGCTATATCATGCATACAGGAAGGTAGACAGAGGGCTTAGTGTTAAAATACTCCGTTCCCCACGCAACTCTCAGTTTTTGAGACATTGCATGTTGAGTATCGGGACTCAATGTCACATTTGCTCTTGTTACCACAGCGAGGAAATGTAATTAAGTCCCCCAGTGGGAATCGAACTTAGAACCGTCGTGCTTACAGCCAGATGTTGTGGTGCCGCGCGCGCGACAAATTGAACGCGATAGTCTTTATTTTATTTATCTTATGTTTGGTTTCTTATTTTGCGGTTTAGGTAGATATCTATATAAACAAGTAAATGTATTTATATATCACTTTGTGAGGCTGTTGTGGCGCAGTGGCACAACGTTTGAACTAACAACCAGAACCAGAATCGTCGTTTTACACTAGTAAGCGCGACGACGATTGTGGGTTTGATTTCCACTCGGGAGAATTAAATATTTTCGTTACTTAAGAAAGCAAAGTGGGGTGTTGAGTCATCTCCTCGAATGGGGATCGAACCCACAACCAGTCACACTTCGTGCCGCTGCGTCACGACTGGCCGCAAAAAAAATACACTTATCACTATAAAAATCTTTCCCTTCTATTTAATCTATAAAATCAAAATCTGACTCATCAACACTAGGCCAAGGTGCAAAAATTACATCATTATGTACTTTAGCAATGATTATAGTTCTTTACCGCGGAGCCTTGACCCAAGGTTCAATTCCCGCCTAAATTCTGATGTTATTTTCAAAGTGTTAATTGAGATATCCAGCGGCAAAGTGATCTAACCCTGAATTATGAAATTTTTATTGCAAATACAAATAGTCTCGTTATACAGTCTTTTGAAGAGTCTATGCAATGCTGCTTAAATTATTTTTAAAATTTATGAAAATAAACTTGTGTGGGTTAAAATATATATAATAAGCATAATATCCTAATAGCCTAGGTTTAATTAAAATTAATGATTCTAAATGATAACACACCTTGGAAATCAATCCAGTCTATTATGTAAAAGATCAATTATCGCAATGCAAAACTGAACAAAAGAATAAATAAAAAGTAAATTACTTGATGTTCAAAAAAATAAGAATTTAACTTCTTATATAAAAAAAATAAGACTTCGACTATACTTCTTTATTGTCAGAATAAAAGAATATTAATATTGACAGGATGACATTAATATTTTTATTTTTTTTTATTTGTTTTTTTTAATAACTTGGTCCGTACCCTTTATTACCTTATTGTTATATCTATTTTTCTTATGTAAAAATAAGGAAGAAAAAAAAACATTAATATTTAAGAGTGAATAACTATAAAGTATTGTGTAAAGTAATAAAAAAAACTATATATTTAAATTTTAATAAAAATATATACACAAATACAATACATAGTAAATTTTACATTAAAATCCATCAATTTAATTCGAGAAAAAGTTGAAAAATGAATGATTTTCGATTGAGTATTGGCATTGTCTGAAAGATTTTATAAAACCTATCGCTTCATCTCGTCTATCCAAAATAATTCCAAAACAATCAAGATAAATTAACATTAAAAAAGGAAATATTTTTTTTATACTACTTGTAAAATAAAAAAAAAACACTTATGATTTTTATTATTATTCTTAGATGCAATCTACCTAATCTTAGATCCGGTGTTGTTAACCTTCATGTTAAACATTAAAGAACAATATGGAGTATAATTAAAATAAATAAAACAAAATAAGGCCATCTTGGCGCCGTAGGACAGTGTTTGATTGTAAATGCGACGATTGTGAGTTCAATTCCCATTCAACGGGAATGAATTATTTTCATTTCCTTGTTCTGATCCCAAAGTAAAGCACGGCGTTGTTCCGCAACTCATAACGCAATGTCCCAAAAAATGAGAAGTGCGTAGGGAACAGAGTATCTTAGCACTAGGTTCTGTCTGCCTACCTTGCTGTGTGCGGGATGCAGCGTGTAAAAAAAATAACAGGCACTTGTGAATCAAAAAAAAAATCAAATCAGCTTCACGCTGTATCCCGCACACATCAGGGTAGGCCTCTGCCTATATGAACGAAGTGTCTTAACAATAGAGACTACTTAAGACACTTCGTTGTTAAACGAACTTGTGAATCGTTTTATTAAACTTAGTTTTATAACTAAAAATAAAGTACGATAGAAAACTAATAAAAAATAAATAAATTTACTAAATAAATAATTAATTTTACTTACCAATAAAGCTACATTGGGTGTAATGACAGTCGCATTAAAGTCAATAGTGTTCTCTTCCGGCAAGAATATGAGATAGCGTTTCGCCGTGTACGACATTGTGCTGTTTTCGTGAAATTTTATGTTGTAATGTTTTAACTTTTCTCTGAAAATAAAATATTCTCTAAAAATTGTATGGCAATTGTCATTTAATAATATTTTGACCGTCATGGCGCAATGTCACATCGTCTGACTGTAAACTGGTTGTAGGTTCAGTTTTTATTCGGGAAGATAAATTATTTGACCGCGGCGTAGACTTCTACCACTCGACACGCAAATTCTCGAAGTGGAAAGCAAATTCTTGAGCGGAAAGTGGGGACGGAGTGTCTTCACGTTAGGTTTCCTCCGTCTATACTGCTATGCAGGAAAAAGCTAGAAGTTTTAAAAAAAAAAATGTTAATTTTGTGCAGTTGTTGTTGGTTTGTGCGCACGTGTCAGCGCCGCGGTTTGTCTTTGTCAGAGCGGAAAAATGAAAATAATTTAAAATATAATCATTCTCCCGATTGATAATTGAACCCATAATCACCAGGTTAACACGCTGACACCATACTACTGCGCCACGACGGCTACTATATTATAACATATCAAATTTTAAGTAATATATAAAATTACATACAAATACACAAAAGGTCCGATTTCCTCCATATTTATTTTATCATCGAGTCCTTGTAAGAACCTCTCGTGGTTTGTCACGTTGAATATGTGAGCTTTCATCTTTACTTCGTCTGGAGGGTCTGCCCACATGTCGAATGGAGGTAAACCTAAAAATATTACTTGTTAATCTTTTTTTTTCAATTTTTTTAGCATTATCGCTATATCCAGCACATAGCAGAGTACGCGGAAGGACATTTCCGTTTCTCTCTTTTCCGCTGAATTCTGGAGGCGTTGTTGTGTGGTAGAACTCAACGCCGTGCATACCTCGTTACCAGAGCGGTGAAATGAAAATATTAAGTATTTAATTTCTTCGAGTAGGAATTGAACCCACAATCTGACGCGTTTATAGTCGCACGCTTGTGGCCTACGCCACAAGCCCTCATACACATTAACCTATTTATTCGATATTAATAACAATTGACGTCGTTTTTGCTTATTTTACAAAAAAAATGCGTTTTAAGTACTAAATAAGTTTATCAGTGCAGTGCGGGGAATTTAAAATTATATTAATAAGTAGATAAAAAAGGTCTTCGTGGTGCAGTGGCATAGACGTGTGACTGTAACTGGTTGTGGGTTAGCCCGTTGTTTTTCGCCACTCAACACGCAATGCTTGCAACTTGCAAATTCGGCGAAACACTTTCTAACGGAGAGCTAGAGCTCTCCGTTTCCCACTTTTATACTAGATTTCCTACCCTGCTATATTCAGTGTTAAGCTGAAAAAAAAGTAATTGTAAACGCGATGTTTTTTGATTTGATATATACTCGGGTAATAAATTGGTTTCATTTCCTCGCTCGGGTAGCAAGATAAAGAAGGCTTTAGTTTTACTCGAGGCTATGTTAGTACTTAAAATAGCACCGCGCTTTGTGTACCGGAACGATTCAACGACCTGGAATCGAACCCAACGACGGCGGCTTGTTTTCTTATTCATTTGGGAAATATAATTATTTTCCTATAGATCCTAGAATATGTAAGTTGCAATATAATAACCTTCTCGCGTCTATTGTATATTGTTTAAAAGGCTCAGATAATATCTTGCGAATACCAAAAAAATATATAATAATAGAAATTCTTACCTGGCCTCATATTTAGTCTTTCCCATAACAAGAAGTCTAACGGTGGAAAAATAAATCCAATAACTGAAGTTACTACTAATATGACACCCCATACTGTTTGTCCTGTGGGATCTGTAATAAAGTACAAATGTTATAGACAGGATTATATTCAGAGTTACCTCACTCCGTTCTTTAAAATAATGTTCATATTATTTTAAAGAACCTGTATAGTAAAATATATTTTACCCTGTATAATATAACAAATTTAATAGCGATAAGATAACTTGTCTTTTTTTGACGTGAAAATGTCTTAATTATGACGTGTAATCGATGAACGGCTGCTGTATACTATAACAATTTTTATAGCCATAAGATATCTTGTCTTTTTTTGACGTGAAAAGGTCTTAATTATGACGTGTAATCGATGAACGGCTGCTGTATACTATAACAATTTTTATAGCCATAAGATATCTTGTCTTTTTTTGACGTGAAAAGGTCTTAATTATGACGTGTAATCGATGAACGGCTGCTGTATACTATAACAATTTTTATAGCCATAAGATATCTTGTCTTTTTTTGACGTGAAAATGTCTTTTAAATCGATGAACGGCTGTACGTGGGTAAAAGCATGACTTATTGTCACAAACCGAGCCAGTTTGAGACGAGCGTGCAGGCGAGAGCGGAACACGTGAAAGAGTGGCGCTATTGGCCTAAGACCTCATGTGCACGAGAGGTTTTTAACAGGCGTTAAAAAAGCGTTGAAAAAGAACAAATACATTTGTATGAAAACGCTTACACGTCAACGCTTTTAAAACGCTACCGTTTTTTATCGAGCACCGTTGTATTCTGAATGCCGTGCGTTGGTACACGACACTAGTAGGCAGGTGGTCAGACGAGCTCTAAAAAAGAAAAGGAGAACCTTAATATTGGTTGCTCGTATCTCTTGTATTTATGCCAATAGAAGTGGAATCTAGAGCACTTCTTTATGCAAAATAATATAATATATTCTAATAACATTTTAAATAATGATGCCTAAGAGGATGCCATTTACTGGGATACTGCCTCGAAAGAATTAGTGTACGAAACTGCCCTTTAGTATCTTTGTCAACCTTTATTGAGGGCATATATATATGTATGTATGTTTGTTGTTTATGTATGTTTTAGTATGTTTTTTATTTCTTTTTTACTCTTCTTGCAACACAAATCTCTTTTCATAGTAATTTAGCATCAACTTTTTCCACGTCTTACTGTAGTAATAGATGGCACAAAAGTGATTTAAAAGCATTCATATGAACAAACAGACAGTGAACTTTATAAAAGCGCCAACGTCAGATTTCAACGCAACTTTTTTTTACCTCCCTTGCGAATAAGGTGTAAGCATTCCGCTTGTGACGCATATATTCATTCATTGATAGTTGTAATTAATCTGTATAATTTAAGTAAAAATATATTTAAATTAAATTAAATTAACAAGTGCATATAAATGTTAATTTATAGAAAAAAACTCAATTTTTAATGAACTCTTCCTATAAATAATGTGATAATAATTCAATTCAATTCATAAAAATATGAAATTTTTCATCGATGTTTTTTTATGACGTTATCACGTAAAATTATTATTATTGTCAGTAAACTGATTTAACAGACAACCGGTTATTTCCTTATTTATATGAAGGGATTGCAGAATTTAAATGTCCAACTATAATCACCTCAACAAAAAAGATAATATTAAAATTGTTTATATTAAAAACCTCTAATAAAACACGCTTTTATCGTACTTTTAAAACTATAGTAGAGCTACAAATTGTATAAACCTAAATTGAAGTATGCCGGAAAGAGATATTGCGATAAACTAACACAAAATTTTGGCTCAGCTATTAAAAAGTTCCCTAAATTGGTATTGAACCCATGACCATTTTAATTGGAAACCGTCCAAGAGACTTGGCGCGCGGGTAGAAATCACTCTACAGAGATGCAAACAACATAAGAAGCCGGCGTGAAGGTTTGATCTTAGTATTCAGGGCGCTTGAAAGTTTTCCAGGAGGAGCAGGTTCAAGTTCCCCTAAGTTATTTTTTTTTATATTTTTTCTTAAAAATATATATCGACAATGTTTAAATAGTAATAAAAAAATAATTGTCTAGGACGGGATTGTCACGACCTAGATTACGACACACCAAGTTAAGTAACAATTGAAGTGTGAGAAGAAATAGCAACTAAAGATAATTATCAAAATTATTTACATTATAACATTATGTGAACGCAAAATGTGTTTACTTTGTCTTGTTCTTATTTGTTTAAGGCTATGGGGACTACTGAAGGACAGTGGGACCATCATGGGAACAGTCTTTGTATAGTAATTATATATAAAGATTATGAAGCAATTAATAGATGTCTTTCTCGAGTAGATTGGGAGTATTGATGTGTCCGTAGTAAATTTTTATAAAACTCTTAATTGGTATTATATTGATATGCATGTTTCCACTAAAACACTATATTTAATATTAAATACCCGGTTTGGCATAATCGTGCATTAATGAAAATTATAAAAAAGAAGCTAAAATATTGTTGTATGGTGGAAAGTATATGAACAAGTTAAAGATTATAGATCATTTGCTAGCCTGAGAGACGGGCAGAAAATGATGGAAGATGATTGTTATAATAGATAGATATATTAGTATTTTTTTTTTCAGCTTCACGCTGTATCCCTCACACAGCAGGATAGGCAGAGGGAACCTAGTGTTAACACACTCCGAAATATTTCATCTCCTCGAGTGGGGATTGAACCCACAACCGGTCGATTTACAGACACACTTTGTGCCCTCACGCCACGACTGGCTTCTAGTAATATTGAGTTAGTAATATTGAATATAGAATTAGCGTTAACAGCAAACACTTTTGCTTTTATGTAAGGTATAAGCGAAAAAGCAATGATCTTCCAGATATCATGTTTCTGGGTGATTTCACCTCTTCTGACCCACTAAAAATGTATGATTTGTTTGGTTCTTATTTTGGTGCAGGATTCCGTCCTATGACGTAATAATATTACTCGGACTTCTGCTTATACACAATTGGTAAATATTAATTCAGTCACATTTACCATAAAGCAAATTTTCCGGGACCTAAAACGTTGATATTAATAAGAGGACGTTGAGATTAATGCAGGGCCTGATGCAATTCAAGGCAGAACCAATGGCAATTTTATTTTCTAGGTCCTTGAAACTGGGTGAAACGCCTATGTTCATAACACCTATATACAAGAGTGGTAACAAGCATAATATTTCTAATTACCGTCCTGTAACAAAATTGAGTGATATACCGACATTATAAGAAAAAAATACTATACGAAACATTTTTGCAAATAGTTCGGCCATTCATAATTTCGGAACAACATGGATTTGTAGCTTGTAAGTCTACGGAAAGCCACCTTTGCGAATTTTTGGATTACCTTTTCATTTCTATGGACAAGATGGACGCTATATACACTGATTATTCAAAAGCTTTTGAAAAAAATTGTCATGACATTTTGATATACAACCTTCAAGACAATTCGATGTGCATGGAGATTTGCTTCGATGGTTTTGCTCATATCTTAAAAATCGAATTCAGGAAGTTGCTATAAAGGGTCACTGTTCAGCATTCCTTCCGGTTTCCTCAGGCGTGCCTCAGGGCTCACGTCTTAGTCCACTTCTATTTAATATATTTGTCAATGATAGAATGACTTGTTTTCGTCATTCCAAAACCCTCCTTTTTGCCGACGATATGAAAATATTTAAGTCAATTAAAACGTTGAATGATTGTAATTAACTTTAAGAGAATTTGTGTAGTTTAATATCCCATTGTGACAATAATCACCTATATTTGAATATCAATAAATGTAACATAATCACATTTACTAGGAAAAAAATCTTAAAATAAAATACAAACTTGAAGATAATTTAGTCACTAGACTAAATGAAATACGGGACCTTGGTGTTTACTTGGATGACAAGTTGTTGTTTGTTTCGTATAATTAGCCTTACAGCTTAAAGAACATACAAAATCTTAGGCTTTGTAATGTGTATGCTCTGGTTCGGTCTTTCTTGGAGTATTGTTCCACATGTTGGAATCCTTAATATAAAGTTTATACCAGAAAAATTGAATTTTAATATTACAAGTTCCTTCCTCACTTAAAACAGAGATATTCTAACGCTCTCATTAAAATTTTAAAAGATATATCTCTGGAGAACAACACTTGATCTCTATGAGATCAAGTGATCACCACTTGATCTCTATGAGATCAAGTGTTGTTTATAAAACAAATTGGTAAACAATATGATCGATTCCCCTCTTCTCGTGAGTAAACTAAACATTGCGTGTCTTAGATTGGGTGCACGTAATGAACCTTTGTTTGCAGTTCCTAAATTTAATACTAAATATGCTTCTAATAAGTTGGTGCCACGTGCATGCGAAAATATTTTAATTTTAAGCATAATTACTTAGACATATTAAATTTAAAATTCAATATTTTTCAAGGGCTGTTTATAGAAACTTTTATGAATTCTATTATGTTTTTACACTTGATTAGGCGTCGATATTTTTAGCAATAGATTATTTGTATCTTTTTGTCCCGAACGGAAGTTTATTAAGTTTAGATTATATTTAATGTACTATATAATACTATAATATAATGTAGTGTCCAATAAATTAATAAATAAATAAAAACAAAGTCGTTATTAACCTCCTAATTTGTGAGGTATATAAAATTTTAATAATGTTTTTAAACTGCCACGTTTGTGACTGACCTACTAATTAGTAAAAAAACTAACCCACTTCTAGCTGATCTAGAAACTTGATATTTCTATGATTATGGTAAACTATTTATTATACAATTATACAGGAAAAAAATTGAAAATTTGAAATGATTAACAATTACTATTAAGAAAGTGGTTAAAAGTCACTTAGTTAGATCAGTGAACGTAGGAAAATAAAGCAATTTTATAATAGTAAAGTATTCATTATTAATAATAGTAGTAATTTAGTAATTCATCCCATCAAAAATATAAATATGAAATCCAAACAACTTAAATGTTAAGCAATGCGTCGTTCTTGACTTCATCGACAAAAAATGGCTGATCTATATGGGGCATCGAGATCTGAATTCACTCAGGATAACATTTAAGCTCTAAATTTGACTCGCCTATTTTTACAACAAAAAAACACATAGGTAATCATGAATTAATCGATGGAAACTCAGTCCGACAGCAAAATGTTCAATTAAAAAGCTAGAAATGGTCCAATTGCAAATGAGAATTTTAAAAATGTTAATGTCAATGTCAATGTCGTCGGTGTAAGTGTCAGTGTCAGTGTCAGTTTTTGTAACTATCCGTTCTCTACGTTCTGATTATTTTAAGGATATTGCGTTTCGCGTGGCAGAATCCAATAACGCGATAATGATTGTCTCATCTCAATCATGGCATGTGTAGTCAGGCGCCGCGATGACGTTTGAATATATAGGTTATGTTTACCATATAATAGAATTTAGCATTAAATAAAGGAAAGTCTTTGCAGTAGTTTATTATTAAAAATTACTTGCGTCATATAAAAATAGGCCATTGTGTCATTTTATGTTTAGACACTAAAGAATTATCTATGAGGGCGTCATGGTGTAACGAAGCGGCGCGGCGTCTGATTTTAGCAGGTGCGATTCTCACGCGAGGGAGAAAAATATATTCATTTTTTCGTTCCGGTATAGTAGCAAGACAAAACGCAGCGTTAAGTTCAGCCACCCAGTTCAGCAACTAGCTAGTCTTACACAACTTTTTGTTATTTCCATCTCACCATGGGGACAAAGCCACATGTTAAAGCTGGGTAAGGAATAAAGGTTTTATTCTCTTACCATTCAGGACAATATTCAGTGAATTCTAAATTCTAATACAACTTTTTGATCCAGATTGTACTTCAATATATACCTATATATATTGAATATTTAATTCCCTAATGAGAATCGAACCCACAACCTGACGCGTTTACAGTTGCGCCTATGTCTCGGCATCAATCTAATATTTAAATGCAAACTAGCGTTTCTGAGTGCCAATGTTAGATAATCTTATCATTATACGCATATTAAATGATTGGTTAACGCATTGAGGATAAATAGTAACAGTTCAAGTTCAAAACTTCGCAATTTATATAATTTGGCTTGCGTTACAATAATAGAATATTAAATATTACTGTCATCATTATATATTGTTACGAAGGACACCATCGTGATATGTTTGGGACGTGTCTTACTATATGATAGTCGTGGATTCGATTCCTCGTTTAAGAATTTTAAGCATCTCTCTTACTTTGCACTGAAGTTTCATCCATTCTCCTCAGTGATAATCAAACCCACACCGTACCATTACGCCACGATGGCTTCAACAAAGTGCGGCGATGAGCTCCGCCACTCGAAATGAAACTACTTTATATTTAGAATATAAAAATTCTACTGAGGATCTAAATCACAATTATCGCGTGTTCATTCAAACACTTTCCAAGTACGCTACAATAACGTCAATCACGTTAATCAATAGAAAAAGACTATATTATCCTATTTAATAGTATCGATTATAAAGTTTGTGAGGTCCGTCCTCAACGGTTTGTTCCAGTTTTACGATAAAATATACTGAACAGATTTAGATGGAACTTTACCATAATATATCTTATACATCCGAATAACACATAGGCTACATATTATGTAAATGTTTTATATAATTTGACAATATTACATATAACAATAAGTTTAAGCGTGTAAAGCCGTGTTTAGGATGTTATTAAATTTATATTTGCTACTTCAGATGGATTCAGACTGACTCTTTCTGGGTCGAAAGTAAAAAAGGAAAATATGTTCCATTACTTTTTCTTTGTCTCCCTCAGAACATGTACTGATTACACTTTTTTTGTAGCTCACGCATATATCCCACAGAGTAGACAAAGGGAATCTGGGAACCTAGTGTTAGGGCACTCCTCTATTAAGACAACTCCGTTCTCTACAATTTGCCGAATTTTTGAGGCACTGATCACTTGATTGAATGGTCGAAATCCACACCGCGCTTTGTTTTGTTACCAGAACAAGCGAGTTTACACTTGTGTATTTAATAATTTATTTTATTACTGCACATTATGATTTTATTACATCAATTAAAATATTTTAACAAAAACTTATAAATATATCCTTTAAAGATTTCAATAAGATTAGAAGAAGTGTTATAGAGAGGTCATTTGCCTTTATAGCTTACAAGTGATACAAGCCGTTATGTAAATGCATAATGCCTTAATGTTTTTTTAGTAAGTTATTATATAAAAACAAATTATATACATACACGCTGTATCCCGCATATAGCAGGGTACGCAGAGAGAACTTAGTGTTAACACACTCCGCTCCCCACTTTCCACAGAATTTTTCAAAGCCTTGCGTGCTGATTGGCGGAACTCAAGGCCGGGCTTTTGCCTTAGTACCAGACCGAGGAAATGAAAATATTAATAAATAATAATGCATTCTCCTATCGAATCCACAACTGTCGCGTTACTTAACTGTCCCTTGTGTCCAGGGGCACGCCACGACGGCTTCAATTGTTATAGACATATTCTATTCTAGAGGCAAGATTGACATTTGTATAATATACTTATAATATATGTATACATATTTATTTTTTTGTACCCCCGCCTCACGAGAGCCTTGAATATATATAAGTTAATTAGTAATTTATATTAATATGAAAATATGAATATTTTGTGTAACAAAGAGCACGGACAAAACTACACAAAATGCGGCCACTACTAGACAGGCAATGTCTCGAGATTTGTGCAGAATGGGGAACAGAGAGTCTTAACGCTAAGTTTTCTCTGCCTACCCTGCTGTAAGTGGGATACAGCGTGAAGCTGAAAAAATAGAGTGAAAGTAGTTAAATTTCCTCACTAAGCCATAAACTCATATCCATGATGTTTGAATTTTTACTTTGTTGCTACAAATTTTACAGCTCACTTAATAGTTAATAGTAAACTTTACTACGTTCAATAGCTATAAACCGAATTTCAGTATTTCATCACTCTAAGAATATAGATAAACCTTCCAAATATAAAATAAAAAGAACTCGACTGCATATAATCTAAAATGAAAAAACAAGATTGTCCCTAAATAAAGTCGGGACGCATTTTAGATTACAAAAACAAAAGCAACTTACTGCAACATATCGATCTTTTCTTCTTTCTATCATTCGGGCACGACATAGAAAAAGCGGTTGCAGGTGATTCTTCAACTTTGTCCAAATTCTCTATCAAGCTATGTAGAGACTCTCCGCATTTTGTATTCACGCAATTTGATGAATTGGAACATGATGACGTCGCGCTTTCGAGAATAATCCTTGGAGTGCTTGTCATGGTCACTGAAAAGAAAATATAATGATATTCACAAAATATTTTAAAAAAACTAATTTTCTCTATTTATCCTCTTAGTAAGATCTTTGGGTGTTTCCATTGTGGATAATGAATTTATTAAATTTTCCCCAAAGCCATCGTGGCTCAGGGGCACAAGCGTATTTCTGTTCACGGAAGTTGGGTTCGATTCCCACTCAAGGGAATGATATATTTAATAATTTAATTTCCTCGTTCTGATAACAAAGCAAAGCGCGGCGTTGATTTTCAGGACAGACTGTATAAGCACAAGGTTTCCAGGTGCCTTCTCTCTACCCTGTTTAAAAAAAACAAAAAAATACGCATAGGCATCTGATAGATATTGACGTCTACCATAACCTGAGTCTTAATATTGCCGAGTTTCGATTACCATTTTTTTTTAGTTTCACGCTGAAAACACGCTAATAACAGGGTAGGCAGTGGGAACTTAGTGCTAAGATATACAAGTACTTTGCGCCAAATTCTTGAGTAATTAAAAAAAGTCTTAAGTCATTTAAAAAAAATATAAAAACATTTTAAATATTTAATATAGTGTTAGAAAACGGAAGCAGTTAACGTTTTTTTAAAAAACAAGATAAAAACACATATCGTCTAAGTATGTATATGTTTCTAAATTATTCTGCAACTACGTAATAGCAATAATGTATCACCCAATAACAATACTACACACGAGTTTCCTTCCAATAAGGGCCGTTGCCTACAAGCAACTGCCTCGATTAACCTTAACTTTTTTCGGATGAGCAGTATGCTGTTGGCCCTACTGGCCTCTACAGCATCACCGGGCTTTGGGAGGCCGAGCAGGAAGAGATCACACCTTGGTTTAACCTCGATTGACATAATTCGCTTGCTTTTATAGTCGTTTTCACCTATATCTATCCTCTTTCACACGGATTTGCTAACAATGCGTATATTCTTTTTTTTTTAATTAATGGCCTGATTTGCGATGACAGGTGCAAAAACGCATAAATTCTTTGTTGACCTATATAATTTAAGACATTGACAGGAGCGGCGAACATGTCACTAGTATATAAAATATTATTACGTTTTAAACTCTAATTAGTAATTAGATAAAATTTTATTTAGTGTTGCGCCACGACCGTGCCTATTTCATGGACACATTTATTTATTTTTTAAAATGATTTTTTAATTAGAACAAAGAAAACCGAGCGTACTAAAGAATGAATGCTAGTACGTAGATAATTCATCAAATTTCAATATATTATGTACATTTCCACAGAAGTTTAGCAATATTTATGAATATTTAAAGTTACTTATAAATATTTATGGACGTTTACAGTATACGTTACTGTGCCAGTCGTTAAAAATTATAGTTATTTTCACTTTAATTTTTACCTAAAGGCTTCTCTGGTAAGCAAATGGTCGAGTATGATGATGGCCGCCTTAAAATACAAAATCATATGTATGGATATGTATGGAAATTTCTTATATTGCCATCATGTAGCAGCGAAACAGTTCGATTCCCACTGAAGCAAATGAATTATTGTAAATTTTTCGCAACACAAGACAATACGTGGCGTTGAGTTCCGCAGAAAGTCTGGCAAGTAGTGTTACATATGCCTACAGTCCAAAATATAATTAATTAAAATGATAATGTAAGTAAGGATTATTTATTAATTAAATCTTTAATTGATTATTAAATATACTTTATTCTAAGTTACAATTCTGTCTAAAATACGGCTAGAGTGGTGGTTGAGGGAAAAGGGAAACCAGATAGACTGGCGCCGTTACGCGTTACGAAACGAAGCGGATTCCTCCCATAAGAAGAACTTCAAAAACTTGTAACAATTCATTAAAAATTTCGACGTTATTTGACAAGAATATATTTATTAATCTTGCCGCTTACTTTGTGACGTGTGCCTTAATTATGACAATTTATTTTTATTATTAACATCCACATTCAGTTATATGTTTAATATTAATAAAATAATAAAAAAAACATTTGAATTTTGTGAATTACGTTAAAAATTATAATTACCTAGAATAATATTAAAATAACAAAGCATATCTTAATATTTTGTTAGAACATCGCACAAGTCAAGGTTTAACATTATATTATATTTTAAATAAATCATTTATTTTTTTTTACTAGTAGATACATCCATACCTATATTATAAATTCGAAAGTAACTCTGTCTGTCTGTCTGTCTGTGTCGCAATCATGGCCAAACCGCAGATGCAATTGTGATAAAATTTCATACAGAGATAATTGAGGGTTTTGAGATGGACATAGGTTTTATTTTCTCATATTTTTAATATTCTCGATATATACTAATATATTAAAATAACTCTCAATTTGACATACAATTAATTCTGTCATGTTAATTACAACCGTCGCTAAGCAACCGTTGCTAGGCAACAAGGAATTATGTTGTTTTAAGAAAAGGTTGCCCAAAATGAGTTTCCTGAACTCTTACATGGCTTGCTTTGACTCAACCTTATGGCATATGACAACATACATACCAACCAACATACAATCTTATGATTTATTTAAATTTATATTTCCATTTCTTCGCTCTGGTGTCGAGACAAAGCGCGGCGTTGAGTTCTACCACTCAACACGCAATGCCTCCAGAATTTGGCAGAAAGTGGGGAACGGAGTGGCTTAATACTAGGATCCCTCTGCCTACCTTGCTGTGTGTGGGATACAGCTGCACAGCGTGAAGCTAAA
The DNA here is from genome assembly GCA_013421005.1 of Heliconius erato x Heliconius himera. Taxonomy (NCBI): domain Eukaryota; kingdom Metazoa; phylum Arthropoda; class Insecta; order Lepidoptera; family Nymphalidae; genus Heliconius; species Heliconius erato x Heliconius himera. Next base: position 1,591 of record JAATLQ010027745.1, on the reverse strand, counting down.
AAAATATAGTAATTGCTATAGTCATAATTAACTAACTTTTACATATGGCTTCTCAAGTGTGGTCAAATGGATAAAAAAAATATGACACATATCCCTGATATAACTCTGACCGCAGGTACAGTGAGTTACATCGAAACGATGAAAGTGATGTAATTAATATGTCTATAGCATTCCTAAATAAAAGGATTACCGAGCTCAAAAAAAACTTTTCAATACGAACCAATAGTTCCCGAGATATGTGATTATAAAAAACTCCTTTTTTAATATTAGTATAGACTAGCGGCCCGCCCACGGCTTCGCCCGCTTAAAATACATGATTATTGATTTAAGCAGAATTGATTGAACTATAATAAAATAAAATAAATAAATAAATCAGCTTCACGCTGTATCCCGCACACGGTAGGCAGAGGGAACCTAGTGTTAAGACACTCCGTTCCCCACTTTCTGCCGAATTCTGGAGGCATTGCGTGTTGAGTGGCAGAACTCAACGCCGCGCTTAACCTCGACATCAGAGCGAAGAAATGGAAATATAAATTTAAGTAAATATTTCATCTCCTCGAGTGGGGATCGAACCCACAACCAGTCAGTTTTGCAGTCACACTTCGTGCCGCTGCGCCACGACTGGCCTCACACCCTATAATAGAATGACAAACAAATATAAAGACAACATACAACAACATATATAATATAAAGACAACTATAATGACTTCTAAAATGATTTTTTGTTACTTTAATCTGTAATATTCTATTATGATTTTTTTACGACATTATCGTAACTTCTGTAAGAATTTTTAATTGTTTCGAACTAAAAAATATGACCAATGTCGATATTTGATATTCATAAAATATACATAAAGCTAATTATTTATTATATATATATATATATATATATTTATATTTATATATATTTTTGTAACATTACGTTCTTTTTACCTATGTTATGTTTTTTAAAGCTCTGTTAAATGTGCTGATGTCACTTAATAATTGTACAGCTTCAGAAACAGTCTTAAATGTAAAATTATTAGATAAATCAATAATTGATAAAAATGTAGTTATTACAGAGTACACGTAGAAAGGATGTTTTTAGGCATTTTTATATAGATTTATTTCAAACGAACGAACGAACCAAAAAATCTATGTATTTACTTGATATTTCTTTGAAGATCAAATCGTTCTTTATCTCTGTGTTGAATTAATTACGATTTAAACTTTACTGTTACGATTTATGAAGGTAATCTCTACTAACAATTCAATTTTGTTTACTTAAAATAAATTGCTTATTGAGTGGCAGAACTCAACGCCGCGCTTAACCTCGCCACCAGAACGAAGAAATGGAAATATAAATTTAAGTTAATATTTCATCTCCTCGAGTGGGGATCGAACCCACAACCAGCTGGTTTTACAGTCACACTTCTTGCCGCTGCGCCACGACTGGCCTTGTTTACTTTATTGTATAAAATATTGTATAAAAGTGCTTCAAAAATATATATTTTTATCAACAGTCATATAATCAAGACGTTTCGAATGTCATTCTTTAGCCAGGGTCATACCAGCGCGATTTCTATATAACATTCGCTGGCAAGCTAATGCC
>JAATLQ010027741.1:0-29786 GCA_013421005.1 Heliconius erato x Heliconius himera | reverse complement strand
ATATATATATATATATATATATATATATATATATATATATATATATATATATATATATATATATATATATATATATATATATATATATATATATATATATATATATATATATATATATATATATATATATATATAATACACAGGGTGTTCAAACATCCTATATTTTTACACAACCCTGATCGTCGTCCAATGGCTTTATCTCTTCGACTTTTCCTACATGCAATCTACTGATAATAGCAAAGGTCTTTGTTCGAATCGAATTGCAAAATATTGTAGACGGCAAGATGTAATTTTTGAAATGTATTTTTTTGTTACATTAAATGAGGTCGTCGTTGCGCAAGGGCGCAATGGTATAACGTAATGGTTGTGGTTTCGATCCCCATTGGAGGGAATTAATTAATATTTCTTAATATTTTCATGTCTTTGCTCTGGCACAAACCCAAAAGCATTTCAAGCATTTAGCAGATATGGCTCTTTTTATAAAGGGCAACATAACCTCATTGAGCTCATCCTCATTATTTAAGATATATAAATTTAATTGTATTAGGCTTTTATAGAGTAGTTAAAGCTGTGGTTTAATTTTAAGTGGTATTGACAAAAAAATTCTGTATATCGTTTTATTTTGATAGGTTTAGCTCCCAGATTTGATAAATACGAAGCTAAAAAAATATTTGTAAAAACAAAAACCCCGACTGCATAAAACTAAAACGAAAATAAACAAGCCCAATAGTTTATTAGGATTAACAGTCAGGACCTCCTTAAATTATGCGGGGTTCCTGGTATTATTGATTGAAGAATTGCTTATAGGTCCCGACTGTTAATCCTAATAAACTATTAGGCTTGTTTATTTTCTTTTTAGTTTTAAGCAGTCGGAGTTTTTGTTTTTAAAAATATTTTTTTATTTTTCCCTTTTTTGTTAGAATTCGTTATAGTAATCATAATCATGATATACCTTTTTGAAATCCTCGTAGTAAGCTCTTGAATTTGAGACCGATATTGTGGTATTCGAAACGAAATTTTGTCCAATGGCGTCCCAAAGTCGCCATGATTGTTTTTTTTAACGACACCTATCTAAGAACACTTGGGCTGCTAATATGAATCTAACGATACCTCAATTGTGTACATCCGTTTAGCGGTTCTGGAGATATGAGGTAATAAAGAATATTACATACATACAAGATACGCGCGAAAAACATAAATAACCCTTCCTTAGCAGTCGGGAATAAGGTGAGCAATCTTGATCTTTTCGAGTTTAGGTTAAATTTATAATTTATTCGGCGGAAAGTGGGGAACGTACTGCCTTATCACTATTTTCCCTCTGATTACCCTGCTGTGTGTGGGATACAACGTGAAGCTATTTTGATTTTTGATTTATGATTTTCATAAAATATCTGAAAATAATAAATTTAATGACTGTCACCTTTATTTTCAATAAAATAAGGTCTTCTTTTATAAAGTTTCATATTTGATGCTTTTTTTTATTCGTTAAGTCGGTATTCAACGTGCTATACCTCCAAAACTAAAAAATCGGTTAAGTGTTAGTCTAAGGACTTGCCCACTTGGTATAAAAACCTTCCATACCAATTTTAGGACTGTAGGTTGTAGTTTGCATTCATTTTGTATGAAATTAACAATAAATATAATTTTATTATGATTTTTTTCCATGAAATACCTTTAAATTGATTTTTTTTTGGATTTATTAAAATTCAGGCATCGATTACGCGGCGAATTTAATATAAAACGTAATAAAATCGATGCATAAATGCTCGTATCTTTTGATTGCGTTAACTATTTGATATTACTAGTATTTTCAGCTTGATACCTCCACGCGATCTCGAAATAAATGATCTTCTCATGGACGATGGACAGATGTTTCCCTAAGGGTTCCGTTTTTACCTTCTGAGGTACGGAACCCTAGAAACAAATAATTGTAAGTACATACATACCTAATAAAAAATTAGCACACTTAATCATATTAGGATTTTCGTCACTCATTATCTTGTAATTATCATATCGATAGCTATAAAAGTAATTGAATATGTAAAATCTATACTAGAACATAATGATGAGGGCAGTGGTACTAGTGTTGTGTGTTGTCGCTGCGGCGGTGGCTAAGCCACCTGTAGTACGGTCAAAGGAGGAGATTGAAGCTTTCAGGCAGTTCTTGGAAAGCACAAGGACCAGTAAGTGCTTACTTATAAGCTTTTTATTAAAGAAATAGAAGAGAAGAACTCTATTTGAAATTCTTTAGTCTAATTCGATTAATAGAGTTTAAAGAGAGAGTTTCCATCATCGTAATCGTACATTGGATTGTTAGGGCCTTTCCCTGAGCCCATAATATATCAGAAATATGTAACTATAAGTAGAAATAAATGTAAAATATTGTAAGAGGTTTTTTTGTTTAGATGAACTTCATTTAAATTTTATTTCAAGTTCATCAAATCAAATACTTTTTAAAGAAATAGATACTAATGTACTAATTTAAAATAAAGCAATACCACACCACAAAATATATAAATCTAATTTCCATCTTCGTTTACAGGCGATGGCCAGCAATTCCTTGTCCGTACTGCAATGTTCCCCGATGCCAACCCCGAGGAGAACAGTGGTAAATTCCAGGGTGATATAATCCTGGATGACTTCATTATTGAATCCATGTTGCAAGAGTATGCCATGGGCCGTAACGCCTACACTTACCCTAATACCAAATGGCCCGACAACACCGTTGTATGGGAATTTGGTGAAGATGAGTTCGGTAAGTAATCAATCAGAACAATATTAATAGATTTTAGAAATCAATTGTAATATAAAAATAATGTAATAATAATAAAAAAAGTCAAATCAAATCAGCTTTACGCTGTATCCCGCACACAGCAGGGTCGGCAGAGGAACCTACTGTTAAGACACTCCGTTTCCCATTTTCCGTCGAAGAAGGCAAGGCAGGATTTCTGGAGTGTTGATTGGCGTAACTGAACGCAGCGCTTTGCCTCGAAACTAGAGCGAAGAAATGAAAATATAAATTTAAGTAAATATTTCATTCATTGCGTTTATAGTCACACTTTGTGCCCCTGCGTCACGACTGGCGTTGAGTTCCACTCAGAACACGCAATGCCTTCAGAATTCTGGGGAAAGTGGGGCAAAGTTTCTTAATACGAACGGAGTGCCTTAAACACTGAGCACTCAGGTTCCCTCTGCCTACCCTGCTATGTGCGGCGTAGGCCTACATCGTGAAAGTGAAAGTAAAATGACTGATTTTAAAAGATATTATAAAGCTATTTTAATTTTATAAAACAAATTAATACAATATATGTAAATAGCCCAGTTTCCTCTGTTTATTCCATAAAGGATGTAAGATAAAGTCGTTTATCAAATTATCTTGAAAACTTACAAAACATTTATAGATAAAAATTATTAATTTATCATTATTAATCTTAATACAATATAATAATACTATAAAACAACCACATGACAGTCACTAATCGTAGCGTCATAATTACATTCTTGTGATAAAAAAATGCGGGTTCTTTGCAATAATGCATCTTAATAAATATAGACATTGGAATTTCAATTAAACAGGTTAGCCTAAGACAAAAGATAGAGGCGGGACCGTTCACATATCACTATGGTTTCTTGTTAAAAAAAAAAATCAGCTTCACGCTGTATCCCGCACACAGCAGGGTAGGCAGAGGGAACCTAGTGTAACACACTCCGTTCCCCACTTTCTGCCGAATTCTGGAGGCTTTGCATGTTAAGTGGCAGAACTCACACGCGACAACGCCGCGCTTTATTTTAGTATAAAAGCGAGAAAAATATTTAAAGCCCCCGAGTGGGAAACGTGTCTACAACCGTCTCGTTTACAGTCAGTAGTAGTATATGAGTAGAGTAGCTCACCATTTTCTCACAAAAAAAATCTTCTTTATCGGAAAATTGTAAATTAAAATAAATACTTAGAGGCCGTCGTGGCGCGGGGGCACAAGGGTGTGTAACGCGACGGTTGTGGGTTCAATCACCACTCGGGGCAATGAATGATTACTTCTTAACATTTTCATTTCTTCGATCTGGGATCAAGGCAAAAGCCCGGCGTTGAGTTCCACCACTAAACACGAAATGCCGTGAATTTGGCAGAAAATGGGGAAAGGAGTGTCTTAACACTAGGTCTTCTCTGCTTACCCTCTATTTTTTATACTACCATAAGAAAGCTTGTCACATTATATGCGGAACCCTCTATTCTTTTCAAAATATCAACTTGATAACAAAACCTAAAGTAGGTAAATAACTGTCGCAATAACGATAAGTTTCTTAAATCAATTAATTACATTCATACATACATTCATATGAGGTCTTTATAATGACCCAATAATACAGGCATATTGTTATAAGAATTTTTTTCAATGACATTTTTTCCAAAGTCACATAGAATCTGATACATAATATAATATCGTTAAAACTGGAGAAGAGTGGTGGAGTAGGTTGAGGGAACCTAGTGTTAAATCACTTCATTCCCCACTTTCCACTGAATTTTAAAAACACTGCGAGTAGAATGGCAGAAGAAATGAAAATGCGCCACGATGACCTCCGACAAGATGTTTTTTCATTCCTCAAACATAGAAAAAGCCTTTGATCAGCTATAAGCGGAGAAAAAAGCATAAAATTGTTTTACTTCGCGATGCAGTTCATTTAAACATATTAAGCAATAATACTTTTTAGAAAACATATAAAAACGTAGTGGTACTTGGACTCGCGTCTCTTGGATCCTGTCCTTTCCTGAGTGTGAAATAACACTTTAAAAATGTTATAAATATAGAGGAATTCAAAATATTTTTTGATATAGACATTCTCCCAAGAGAGAATCGGGACATTCAGTATTTTTTTCGAATTGCGCCAACGATGACATTTGCACATATTAATTTTAATTTTAAAAAACATTTTTTTTGTAATACCTTTAGGGCCACTACAACAGGCGGCTATAAAGGAAGGTATTGCCCACATTGAGAACTCCACTTGCGTTAAGTTCCGTTACCGCGAACCAGAAGACACTGTTTACGTGAGACTGACTGTAAGTAGCTTTTTGTTATATTTATAAAAAAATACTATTTTTTATATTTAAATATTTTGTTTTCGTTGATTAGTTATAATAGATAATATTATTTCTGTTCTGTCACTTAACAAAAATAGAACTGTGAATTGTTTTTAAAAAATACTGGAAATGGACGGCGAAACTACAGCACAGCTGCACGTCTGATCGTACACCATACTGTGTGGGTACCGACGCTGTTATATGACAGTGAAACGTAGGATTACAGAAGAAGAATGAAAGAAAGATAAATGCTGTGGAGATCCGATCTCTTCGTAGGATATGCAATGAAGAGATACATAGAATAACAGGTACTAGCGAGGATGTCGCGGTGAGAATGGAGAAGTACGTGCTCAGCTGGTTTGGGCACGTCGAACGAAAGAGCGATTAAAGAATAGCAAAGATGATTTATGATGGAAAAGTGAGGGGCAAGTGGGCTAGAGGAGACAGTATCAAATATACTAGAGGAAGATCATGTAAAATCACGTAACAGCATTTGATATTCCGTTTTCTCTGACTATCACGCTAGGGAAACAACGTGAAGCTAAATTAAGTTAAGTATTTTTATAGCATCAAAAATCGATCCTTTCAGGGTATGGCTGCGGGTTGCTACGCCCACGTCGGTTACTGGGAAAGTCGTGGTATTCACGTATTGAACTTGGCTCGTAACTACCCCGGTGTAGGCTGTTTCCGCCACGCCACTATTGTTCACGAATGGATGCATATCTTAGGCTTTTTACACATGCACTCCACCTACGACCGTGATAACTACGTTAGGATCGCTGAAGAAAACATTATAAGTGGTAAGTTTTAAAATGTTTTGAGAAGCTAGCGTTTTAGATAGATTTTAGCTTTGTTTTTTTATTAAATTGTTTAATGTCATTTTATAATATATTTTTTAATTTTATTAATATGTTGGTACATTATCGAATACTGTAAAATTTTAATATTTAAATAAAAGTAAAATTTTACGATATATTTATAATTAAACTTATTGTTGTTTTATTCATTCAGTTTGTGTATAATAAATCGTAAATATTTAATAATTCCAGACCAGACGAAGTGCGGCGTTAAGTTTCTTTCTATCCCAGTGTCTAGACAATAGCTTCTCTTCTTTCTGTCGTTCTATGTGGGGGAAAGCATGAAGCTGAATAAAAAACAATATTCAACAATATGTATTGTGTAGAATGCTGATATTTTTGTCTGTTTTTTGCCATAATTACATTTACCACAACTTGCTTAAAAATATATATTTTTTCTTTATAGAATATTAAAGCCTTTGCTAATCTATATTTCAGGAACTGAAAATAATTTTGACATCATGGATGCCCAGTACAGTTCTAACTACAATATAACCTACGACTACGTCAGCTGTTTACACTACGGCCCACGTGCGTTCTCTTCCAATGGAGAGCTTACAATTATTGCATTACAAGTGAGTAGTTTTTTTATTCTTCTTAAAAGAGTAAAGACTCTAGCAAGCTAGATATACCTACTGAAATGGATATATTTGCTTTAAAAGGAAATGATATATAACTTTAAACAAATCATATGGAAATAAATGTGTTGAGATTTTCACATTTATACATATTATTATGAAGTTTTTTTAAGGCCAGTTCTGGTGCAGTGGCACAAGGGTGTGACTTCGATTCTCATTCGAGGAAAGGAAAAATTTAATATTTTCAATTTCTTCGCTGGGGTCTTAAAGTGGTGAACGGAGTGTCTTAACACTAAGTTTCCACTGCAAGAAAAAAAATCCTGCTAGAGATGTGATGTCAGATATTTATATGATATAATACGTATATGAAACCATACAAAACATTTGTTCACTGTGGTAAACGTACATATATCCTATATTATAACTTGTATAAAATGATTAGAAAAAAGTTTTTAATATAACTTTTTTTTTTTTTTTGATAAGTCACAATAATAATTTATAATTTTGTTTTGTTTTTCTTGTTACCCATATGTTCGTATAATATATGTAAATACCCAGTATTTAATAATTATCCTTACTCTAACAAATTAATTGTTATCTTAATATTGATTATTTTTATCTAAACGAAAATATTGCTAATATAAAATATGTCAATTTTGATTGATAGTACGATAACAAAGCAGTAGGTACCTAATTGATTATGTTCTTAAAGAATTTTGATAAAATTTTATTGTATTTTCTCTTGTGAATTCTCTATTTCTCTTTTACGAAAGTAAAATAAATGTACGACATCGGTTCAAAATGTAGTGTAGTATATCATAAAATAAAAAAAAAATTGAGTAGGTGTATTGTTAGTCACGATTGTAAAGTTAAATTTTGAATAATGTAGTGAAATCTATTTATAATAATATTGTTTATACCTATAGCTAGAAAAAAAATTGGTGCAATGATATCCAAAAAACACAATAAACACTAATAACTTAAATCATTAAATACGTATTCTCTATTGTATATACTTAAAGATAGAACGCTCAAACTTCCTCCTGTTCCTGTTTGATCTAAGATTATTATTATACCTCTAGCTCTTTCATAGATTTGATTCCATGATCTTTAGCGACACATTAAATTAGGATGTTTCAATTAATATTTCTATGAGGCCGTCGTGGCGCAGGCGCACAAGTGTGTGTTACAGACACGACGGTTGTGGGTTCGAATGAATTATTATTTATTAATATTTTCATTTCTTCGCTCCCGCACCAAGGCAAAAGCCCGGCGTTAAGTTCCGCCACTTAACACGCAATGCCTTGAAAAATATGGCGGGAAGTGAGGAACGGAGTGTCTTAACACTAGGTTCCTTCTACCTACCCTGCTGTATTCCGAATACAGCATAAAGCTGATTTTATTTCTTTGTATTTATTATGTTCTTTTTCATTCAACAGGAACACGAAGGCGTAATGGGACAACGTGAATACATCACAGAAAAGGATTGGCTAAGGATCAACCGACACTACGACTGCCCCGGCGCATGGGATTAAGCCTTATTTATTATTTAACTGATTAAATTAAAGAAATACAATATGTTATATTAAAATAATATTATTTATAAAATAAAGATCTTTTAAATTATATATACCCTATTCTGTTTAGGCAAGCAATACATAACCTCTCAAACTTTTATTTTTAATTTCACATTTGTAGAGGTACAAATGCGTCAGCCACGTTTCTTTTATGCCATCTCTTATATTTAGCCATCTTATTCATATTAAAGATTTCTTTGATTGTTTTTACCTTGGCGAAAAAAAAATTTAAGGTTTGCTGTGTTAAGGTTCATTCATGGTTTGAGCTCGAAAACGCCAAAAACTAAACAATCAATAAGCTAATAAAACAAAAAACTTATAAAAAAACAAGAAAAGTAAATACAGAATAACAGGAATTAAATGAAAATATCTTAAAACAATTCTTTCGTATCAACAACGGATATAACCTGACTGATGACAAAACATCACATTTTAAATGTAAAATGCTTGTAGTATCTGTGCTCTACAATTTATGAGTATTAAAATACCATTGAAATTTTAAAAACAAGACTTTTCGGTGCTTTTACATGTCAAGTACTTAAAAATTAAGAAAATAATTTAGAGTGTTTATGTATATCGTAAAAAGGAGTGAATATAAACATTTTTAGATTTTAAGTTACATTTTTATAATGTTCCTAGCTTTAAATATGAGAACAATCTTTATTTTTTATTCTTTTATACGTTTCTTTTAACTTAAAATTTTATAAAATTCCACATTGTACTTATATTTTATAAATTTTTAAAATGTAATTGTAACCATATCCGCAAATTTAAATCATAATTATATTAACTAATAATAATATTTATAACTTGATCCTAATGAATCACAGAAAAATAAAAGTTTCCTCTTCAATAGTACAAGTTAATACAATTTAACCGACAACGTTCAAACGTAAAATACGTTTTTCATTTATTTTAGCTTTTCCTAATTTTCCTTCGGATTCCACTATAAAAAATGTCACTGAACAACAAAGGAATCAAATAGTAAATTGACTAACGTAATAATTGGATATTATAGCGTAAAAAACTTTTGTAATTTGTGTTTATTCATCCCGCTTTACTGATATTCTATTTGTATAATAACTTAATATTAAATAAAAAATAATCAATAAAAAAAAGAGTTGAGTGGCGGCATTCAACGCCGCACTTTGCCTCAACACCAGAGCGAAGAAACGAAAATATAAATGTTAATAAATATTTCATTTCCCCGAGTGTGGATCAAACCCACAACCACTTTATTTTACAGTCCCACTTTGTGCCCCTGCGCCACAACGTCCCCTAAGATAATTTTAAAATAAAAAAAAAATAATAATACACTGAAAGTTGTTTAAGTTGTTTTTTGCATCGCCGCTACCGTTTGCTTTTTTGGTTCTGGCAAAAGAGCTCTGTCTAATAAAGTATTATTTACAAACCATACACGCTTAATTTTTTTAAGCTCTCCCAAAGGAGCAATGCGACCTTCATGTTGTCGGGACACGTGACGGTTAAGCTTGCGGGTGACCAAACTTTGAGTGCAATGGTTATTTAATTTTGTTTTTATATAAACGCAGTTGTTAATGTTTATTTCTCATTTAAAAATTTAAATAAATTAATTATTACGTTTTGTAATAGATAAAGAATATAATAGATATAATAAATAATTTATATAAATAAACACAAAAGATGAAACCACATCATTTTTGGACTAATACGCACTCGGTCAGTTGAACTTCCATTGAGGCAAAAATAGGGGATTTACTTACTAAGAAAATTCTTCCCTAAGTGTGGAATAACACTTTAAAAATGTTTTTTTTTTAATTTATCTATAATAAGATTTTTCATGTTATGAAAAAAAAATACAATTGGTAATTGTAGTAATTATAAGAAAATAACATTTTAAAGGCCAATAGTTAGGTAAAAAGATGTATCATCACATAGTATAAAGCTAATTTATACACCACTCCCAAAAGTTTTGTTACTTTTGCCTACTAGACAGACAGAATAGGTTCCCAGTGTTAAGACACTCCAATTCCTCACTTTCCACCGATTTTTTTAAAACATTGCGTTTTGAGTGGTCGAACTCCACGCTGCAAGTCTCACTTTTATATTGATTCTAAGTATTTCAATCCTAAAATAATGTTATTATTATTATTATTTATTTTTTCTCTAAGCATGGTCACATTAAACACTTTGATGTCGACACATCATGAGCTACTTACCGCTGTCGTCGTAAATACTGTCAGGACAAATTTCCACTCTTTGAAATCACACCATTATACGAGGTGACGATTTAATCGGATTTATTGCTTTAACTACATGAAGTCGTGGAGCAGTGGCACAATGTGTGACTGTAAAACCGACTGGTTGTGGGTTCGATCCCCGATCCCCGATCGAGGAGATGAAATATTTATTTAAATTTATATTTCCATTTCTTCGCTCTGGTGTCGTGGCAAAGCGCGGCGTTGAGTTCTGCCACTCAACACGCAATGTCTCCAGAATTCGGTAGGAAGTGGGGAATCCGTTCCCGTCCGTCCGTGTCTCAACACTAGGTTCCCTCTGCCTACCCTGCTGTGTGTGAGAAACAGCCGTGAAGCTGAAATAAAAAAAACTACATAAACGAAATAATGGGCTAAATAAATGCAGTAAATTTGACACTTTGATAGTGTTAAAAAAATTCATTGTACAGTTTTAAATGTTCTGTTTTGGTATTGTAATAAATTCAATTTGCAACTCCTTATGAGTCTAATAAGTATGGTACTAATTTTGGTGCAATAATTATTTAAAACAAATATATATATATATATATATATATATATATATATATATATATATATATATATATATATATTTTAAAAGTGCTTTATAACGATATATTATTTAAATATATAAATATCTATAGCTCTTTAGAATTATAGTATTTACAGCCAAATTTATATTTAAAAATTAGAAGCTGAAAAAAAAATAACAGTATTTTAGATCGGAAAGCGTCTAATTAAAAAATCAAATCAGCTTCACGTTCCCGCACTCAGCAAGCTAGGCAGAGAAAACCTAGTGATAAGACACTCCGTGACTCAGTTGACGCATTTTTCATGTTTATGCTTTATCCCGCATAATCTTTTGCAAAGTTATTCCATTTTTTGCTCCACAAAATTCCGCACTATCTATCATATTGAGGAAATATCAATTTTATAAATATTAAATATTATTCCAAAAATATTATTTGAACCGACAATCCACAGACACAGGCATACACTTATCAACTACACTATAACGGTGTACTTTTTCCCCATACGACAACTTCACAATTACTAATACAAATTTAAATATTAAATTTTCACAATAAACGCAATACAATAAAATATAACGGGTAATTCAATACTTCAAAGCCGATTCTCCGAACGTTCTTAAATAAACGACCACCCTCTCGTCGAGGGTATCGGTTACAGAACACGCCGACAGACCGACAGACCGACACACTGTCAGTTGATACATCGGACCATGACCTGTCAAAGTCATAGTGATTTCTTTATTAAATTCAAATCATATTATGGCGACACTATTAGATACTAGGAAACGTGGAGATTTTCTTACGTTATTTGTACAATATATAACTGTGTTTGGTGGCAGCAATGGCCGGAAATAGTAACAGGAATGTCTATTGAAATGAAGAATTTCGCAAACGTCTTATTGTCTTACGTCACAAAAACTAGATGGCAAGAGAGGAACGGAGTGTCTTAACATTTGGGTCCCCCTGCCGGCCCTCTACTACCCTGCTGTATGCGAGATACAAAGCAAATCTAAAAGTCACCTACTGTACTCTAATGTTTGTTTCTATTATTAACTTTTATATATATCTTCTATGCTTTATGAGCGAATCGTTACCATCTTTGGTTGTTAGCTTAAATTTAATTCGGAACTTATTCATATTTATTAATATTTTCTTTACCTATCATTATTTCTTTATTTGTGGGATAAAAATGATATGTTTAAAGTTTTACATTTATTCATCTGACACATTCTGTATGTTTAAAAATATTAAGACCCGTCTTGAAGGTTTTGGGTTCGAATCCTGAACGGTCTATAATGGCGTCAATAGTATTAGATTTCATTGTACGTAGTTGTTGTATTAAAATATATTTTTTTTAAATAAATAATTTCCGCCCTAATTAGACCGTCGAACTGGAAGCCGTAACGCGACGGTTGTGGGTTCCATCCGCTCTCAAGGTAATGAATTATTAAAAAAATTAAAAATTAAATTAAATGAGCTTCACGCTATATCCCGCACACAGCAGGGTAGGCAGAGGGAACCTAGTGTTAAGACACTCCGTTCCCCACTTTCTGCCGAATTCTGGAGGCATTGCGTGTTGAGTGGCAGAACTCAACGCCGCGCTTAGCCTTGACACCAGAGCGAAGAAATGGAAATATAAATTTTAAGTAAATATTTTATGTAAATATTAATAATTAATTATATAATAATTTAAGTAAATATTGAATTATTATTTATTAAAATTTTCATTTCTTCGCTAGCACAGCATTGTATTCCGCCACTCAACGCACTATGCCTCAAATTTTGTAAAGCAAAAAATGGAGTATATTAGAATATACAAAAATAATATTCCAAATAATTAAATAAATTATCCATAAATTTTACATCAAATATGTAGGTCAAATAATAGTTACTATGAAGAAGCATCATATAAATAGGTCACATAGGTCGTCAAAGACAAGAACAAAGAAACTAAGCCTAAAAAATATGACTATAACTGTTAGTCCTTATCTCTGTACCCAATCCTTTTATTTCTGAACTTACAGGCCAAGATACCAAGGCCACCAAACGTACATTATTTTATCTATTCCACTTTGCAGAACTTTTTTTAGTTGTATTGCTGAATCCTGCACATAGCAGGGTAGACAGAGGGAACATAGGGATCGAGTGTGAAGACACTCCGTTCCCATTAAGACGCTACCATATATCAGTTTCCGCCGAACTCTCAAATCATTACGTGTTGAATGGCGGAACTCATAGCCGCGCGAATACTTCATTTCCCAGAGTGGGAATCAAAGTCACAACCGTCGCGTTTCCAATAATATCCTATAGATAGAAAAAATATATAATATGCGACAGCATTTAAGCTAAATAAAATCAATCATATGGTTGTTAGTGTCAAAGAATGTTTCCAAAAAAATTAAAAAGCCACACTAAGGGTACGTCAAAGCTGAAGCACTTTAAGTCCCTGAAGACCGCCAGGATGGTACAGAAAACTGTAAACCGAAGTGGGTTCTACTGACAGGCTCTTAACGCAGCCGATAAATAGATAAAGATCTTCGTAAAAAAGTAAGTAAAAAAGTGTCAAAGTTTAACAACATTACGCACGTAAAAAAGTAAAAGGACGTCCCGACCTGACTATTTTTACTGTGGACTGTTTTTAATTAAGATTATAGTTGCGTGTTCACAAATTGTACGTTTCCTCAGGAAACGTTATAATTATATATATTTTTTATATATTGAAATTTGTCAAAACTGATAACGCTTGAGATGTTCTCACAAAAAGTAGTTTTATTTATTGATGTTTTTTTTTCATAATTTGACGGGTTTGAGCATAAAAAATACTGTTATGACATTATTTTGTATCAATTTTAACTTTGTTTTGCTGTTTACTTTTAAGATTGTGTTGTGATATTTCACCTTTTTTGAATATATCAACGATTATATTGGATTATTTTTATAATAAGATGAGAAGCCTATTACTGTACCTATTATTCAAAATAAAATATAGGTACTATTTTTATCATCCATTAATTTTGCATCAAATATGTAGGTCAAATAATAGTTACTATGAAGAAGCATCATATAAATAGGTCATATAGGTCGTGAAAGACAAGAACAAAGGAACAAACTGACTGACTTATAACAGTTAGTCCTTATCTCTGTATCCAATCCCCTTATTCCTGAGCTTACGGAACCGCACAGTTGTCAATTGCCACGTGTCCAGGTGGTGTGGATGATATTTTAGCTTGTGATGTACTGTGCGGTTAGAAAATGTATTAGTCTTAACAACATATTTAAATACGTGATATTAAATAAATAATTCAGAAGTTTAAGCGGCTGAAAGTGCGAGTGGGTCACCAGTTAATATATATAATTCAGCAATACTAGGAAATTATATATATATTCTTCACATTTATGGTAGCCGAAGCGAGGACTTCGGGACTTACTAAAGCTTAAAGATATATTAAGGTATTCCTTGTAGGTACTCGGTTAAGTACTTAATGCAGCTACGTGTTGCCGATATTACTCTCTCTGTGGTTCAATTACTCTCTTACTCTTTCTTTATCTATTACTCCCTCACTGGTCGATGAAGATGATAATGTAAAAAGTATTTTACTCCAAACATACACTTTTTTATTTACTTACTATATCTTGTACTTTTTAATTGAATACGATCAATAATTATAAAAAAAAAATAAAAAATATATTCTCATATATATATATATATATATAATAGGCAAGTCCCTTCAGATAATCTTCAGAATACATGAAAATGGAACATATATATCTTATTCTGAACGCGCTTAAGTATTTCAAAATTACGAAAGTGTTTTTGCACATTCAAACAATGGCTGCGATCCAAATCGTCTGATTATGATATAAGAGCTTGTTTTCTTAACATCCCCTTAAAAAATCTGATTCACACATCATTTTTTTTATTTTAATAGGTCTCTATAACGCTCGAGTAAATTCCGATTTAGCATCGTCGGCTCCCGTACAACATTAATTATAAGTACCGTATTAATACAATTTTATTAATATTACTGATCATCTTATCTTAATTAATTACAAATGATAATAAGGTCTTTATGTGAAAACAACATACCTTAGCCTTCAAGCACCAATGGAGCACACGACGTTTCCACGATTTTTTACATAAAAAATCAGCGTTACGCTGTATCCCGCACACAGCAGGGTAGGCAGAGGGAACCTAGTGTTAAGACAGTCCGTTCCCCACTTCCTGCCGAATTCTGGAGGGGCAGAACTCAACGCCGTGCTTAACCTCGACACCAGAGCGAAGAAATGGAAATAAATATAAATTTAAGTAAATATTTCATCTCCTCGAGTGGGAATCGAACCCACAACCAGTCGGTTTTACAGTCACACCTCGTGCCGCTACGCTACGACCGGCCTCAACCGTACCGAATCCCTTTCTTACCTCCCTTTCTTTTTTACCGGATTTCGGGAACTAGTCCAAATCAGCATCTTAATATTAAATGAAGTACCTTAATAAATTACTAACTTAAACAAAAAAAAAACAGTTTCATGAAGTTTCCCGCACACAGCAGGATAGACAGAATCCGGCAGAAAGTGGGGAACGGAGTCTTAACACTAGGTTCCCTCTGCCTACCCTGCTGCGTGCGCGATGCAGCGTGAAGCTGATTTTAATTTCAAGTACTATTGACTGAATCCCTGTAGTTTTTTTTAGCTTCCCGCCTTGTCTTACATATAGCTGGCGAAAGATTTAAAATATATGTATTTATTATAGATTTAAATTTTTTCTTACGCCATCAACGGTTACAACGGACACAACATTAAATTGGGTAAAAATTAAAAATAATGAATCAATAAATATTGAATAAAAAAATGAAATAAACAACCGTTTACCATAAAAAATACCATCCGAAACCGCAAATCACATACAATCTTTACAAGCCGACGGGCGGCGCCTCTGGATCGCTCTTCCGGAAATGCACGTCGCGATTCGTACGACCCGTTAACTTTAAAAGTCATTAATTTCTTGAAAACACCAACACTGAGTGTTTGGCAATGAGGCGGAAACAAACAATGACAAATTGTTAAAATCTGTCTAGAGTATGTCTCATGCAAAAATGTTAGAATTGATTTTAAATATTTTATCTTAGTAGGTGCTTAAATACATATGTTATTGCTTTAGGCCAGCCGTGGCGCAGTGGCACAAAGTGTGACTGTAAATCGACTGGTTACGATTCCAGAATTCGGCAGAAAGTGGGGAACGGAGTGTCTTAACACTAGGTTCCCTCTGCCTACCCTGCTGTTTGCGGGATACAGCGTGAAGCTGATACTAGTTATTGCTTTATAACAATTTTTTTTATGTTATTTCTTAAATTTTGCTGCTGTCTTTCTACACTTCCACTTTCACAAATGTTCTTTAAATTAAAGTAAAGTGGAGAAAAGTTTCACTAGGTTTATGCCTAGACCATATCTGCTTACGTATGAAAAAATATAAAAAAAATCCCAGCATTACATCTACATTTACATCTAATTTTCCACATCATTTCTCAAAGTAGCAATTCTATTTAAACACTAATTAAATATTTTAAGAATTTTTCGTACGAACGTTAAAATAAACTCTTAATTAATCGTTGGGGTGAAGCGTTGCGTGAATGCGACGTGAGTGATGGCCGCACTGAGTTGCGGTAATTGTGATGCGCGCGCGCATGTGTATTGACATCTTCTAGTGTTTGGTTTTGGGATAAATCCTTTTTAGATTTTTTAATCTACTACCTATCTATCTATTACTTAAACAGATTATGCAACTTTAGTTTAAATTACATATTAATTCATATATATATATCATTTTGCTACTGTAATTACTGAAGTTAATGATAGTTTTGTACGCTAGAAATTGTGGATTTCGTTTCAATCTTCTGTATTTATAAAATACTGTTTTTTTATACTGTGAATATTATTAAATAATTTGTATGTGATATATAATTAAATAGAAGAAAAATGAAAAGTAAATACATTAGTTATATAGATAAATACTTCGACTACACAGGCCAAGGCTACTCAGATTATTCATATAACAAATATTACAAAAATAAAATTTACTACAACAACAACAACATAACTATTTCTACATACAATTCAACATAAATAAAATTAAATAAAATTTTTCCTTCAATTTACATAGGACATATCTATGTAAAGTTTTGTCCGTTTAATTATACAATGATAGTCACCATACAGGATGATGTTTTGACAAATGATCGTGTTCACGCATTATTGGGCCTACATCCCTGCAAGATGAACACGTATAATATAGACCACCGTAGCGAAAATATGCCAAAAGTGACTTCAATGATTTATAGCTAGAAATTTGTGTTTTGTTTAATTTATAATCAATAGCTTTTGGTACATATATAAACTTTTCCAAGAATAAAAAAATACTTTAACTTTGTTCTTTAATCACTGTCACAATAGTAAAGACATCAATTTAAATAATACATGTTAAGGGGTGATACTCAACGTTGCGCTTCGCCTCTACTCCAGAGCGAAGAAATTAAAATATTAAATATTCCATTTCCTCCATTGGAAATCGAACTCACGACATGTCGCGTTTACAGTCACTCGTTTGTACCCATGTGCCACGACTGGTCTTTATGTGATTTGAAACTACAAGATTACGAATGAAAATGAAAAAGTAGAATAAGAAAAAAAAAAGTTCATATTTTATTACGTTTTTTCCTGTAAGAGCAAGGCAGACAGAGGAAACCTAGTGTTAAAACACTCCATTCTCGATTTTCCGTCCAAATTAGAGATATTGTGTATTAAGTGGTAAAACTCGACGTTAAGTCAAATTAATATCAGTGCGCTATTTAAGTGTTTATTTGTTTAAATTTCCTAATGCTTAAAAGAAATTATGAGAAGAATCTAATGAGAAGGTTCTCTGTTTTCTACTTCATACTAAATTAGGTACACGCATTACTACTATTACGAATAAGGATTTTCCTTACAGTCGACGACTTCAATTTTTTTGAAAACGGTTTGAAAAACAATCGAACTCTTAAAAATACTCTTAATAAGTATGAAATTAACAGAAATATGAACAGTATATTAATGTACTTACTAATATAAATAATTTAATAACAAACGCTTTAATGTCTATCCGTCTTATTATTAAAGAACAAGACAAGATTAGTGCGTTCTCGTTATGCGCCCGCGCAAACGAGCGCGCCGCCGACAACTGTCAGACCCAATTATGGCCGCCATGACACTTTCGCGCGCTTGCTTTTGAATATAGAACGTTGGGTCTACTGGAATTTGATTCTTTTACTGATTTTTTTTTGTAGAAAATGTCATGTATAAAATCAAATTATATAGGTATAGTATTATTTGACGCTATCATGGCGCAGTTAGATAGTACCGTACTGTACACATTATAATTTTAATATTCTGTTAATGTCTTACCGGTCCATCCATAAATCACAATCCATCCACTCGGTGGAAATTGGGGAACGGACTGTCCTAACACCAGGTTCCCTCTGCCTACACTTCTGTGTGCGGGATATAGCGTTTTAAATAAAAAAAATGGACAAGCGCAAGTCGGGCTCGCCCACCAAGGATTATATTACGATAAAAAATTGGAGGTCTTGAGCATTTTCAGAAATTTAGGCTTACCTTAGCCTTTCATCTTATACCTCACTTGAACTAGCGGCTTTAATACCAAATTTTGTCCCCTTTTTTGGGTTATTTTTTTTTAGGATTTATCCACAAAAGTATAGTTTTCAAATCTTTTCGTGAACTAGTACCTATATCTGTAGATGCTTGCTGCCAAGTTTCACAATTTTAGGTCAACCAGAAGTACCCTATGAATTTTGATTCCTTTGATAGTGTCGAAATATGCGGTTTTTGCAATATAAACGGCCATATCTTTTTTTAAGTAAATGTAGAAAAAAATTTTTTTTTCAGGAAATCATATCTGTGTATAGAGTTTGAATTTCAACTCAATATCTCCAAGTGTTCCTGAGATAAAGGCTATTGACAGACAGACCAACATACGGACGACAAATTGATCTTATAAGGGTTCCCTTTTTCCCTTAAGTGGTACAGAACCCTAAAAACAACATATATTTTATAAATGTATCAGATAGAAAAAACTATTTCATATATTTACATGCATTATACGCGTTTTGTCCACTATAAAACGAAGAAAGATGCTTGTCTTGTCTCGTTCTCGTAGGAATGTCGAGAAATTCTCTCTGCTTGCCTAAGCTCCCTAAGGCTACTGTGACCGTAGTCAGAAACCGAAAGATACTTTTAAATAATATTTATTTAACAAATTTAGTCTTACAAAGCGCCTCTTAAACCAAGAGGTGCGGACTGCGATGGTAGCGGTAGAAGTACAAGCCAAATGCGTCTTTGCCCCTAGTTTTAAATATGAAGTGCTCAATATTATTCATATATAATAATATCAGTTATAATTAAAAGTGTTAAAAAAATATTTTGTCAATAGTATTTAACTTTATTTATTTTATTAATTAACTTTTTTATAAATTTACTCACAGTAAATTTATAAAAAAGATATATATTTATCTTATTTATCATTTGACTTTATTGCAAATTACAATTGTGTAATTTAAGATCACTTTTTTAACGTCATTACAAACCTTTTTGGTTTTTTAGATGTTATATGTATTGTTGTTCTTTTATTAATTTTTAAATGGTTATAAATTGAAAAAAAAAATTAAAGCTCATAATCTGTAACCAAAATCCAACTTTCACATAAGGAAAAACATAAAAAGCATATTAATTTTTATCAAAAAGCAATGAATGCTATATTCAAAATTAAATATTTTCAATTTCTTTGTAGCCACAATTTATTATAATTTAATTTTAAGTTATTATATTACAGTATAAAGCGCCTGGCAGTCGGCGTTACAGACGTTTTTCAAGATTTTACACTAATTCGTTGCGACAAGTTCGTTTCTATTCCGGGCTTGGCACAGCCGGGAATGCGAGACGGTAGTAATTTCAAAAAATTAAGTCAGTATATTATTTCAAAATATTTTAAGTTTATAGTATGTAGTAGGTATTATTTATTTAAAAAAAATATTCAAAATTTACATAATAATTAATAATTTTATTAAGCAGGCACTTAAAATGTTTTTAAATAAACATTTAAGATTATTATTTAAAATTTACTGTAAACTCGACGGTTGTGTAAAACTTACACTTCTCTCTCGGGGAAACGAAATATTTATTATTTTTATTTTCTTGCTCTTGTAATGCGGCATAGCGCGGCGTTAAGTCTCGTCGTTCAACGTTGAATGCGTCAAGAAGTTGATGGAAAGAGGGGAACGGAAGTATCTTCAGGTTCCCTCTACCTACACTATGCTAGCCGGATACAGCGTGAAGATAAAAAAGTATGTACCTACCTAATTTATTGTCCCAATATCTATCCTCAACGTATTATAATTTTTGGTAAAGAATGTTTGCTAAAAAATATTTAGAATTTTCATTCCTTTAATTTTTCTTAAGTTTCACGCTGTATCCTGCACGTAGGCAGTGGGAACCTGGGAACCTCGTGTTAAGACACGGTTTTTTCTATTAAGACACTAACCGTGCCCCACTTTCCGCCGCATTCTTGAGGCCATTCATAAAAAAAGAAATAAAAAGATATTTTTTTAAATTAAATATCCACAGAACTTTTACAATATTATGAAAACATATTATAATAGTTGTTTAGAATGTCCATCCTTTCTTACCTATACTATCGTCTAAATTCGAAACAGTAAAAACATTTTTTCACATCCGCACATAAAAATTTCAAAACCAATTATATCGAAACTTTATTTTCATTTTCTAATCTATAAATAATATGAGTTGACGTGTCAATTATTGTGACTGAAATTGTTTTCCGTTGATTTTTTTTTTCAATTTGGGCGGGAAAAGGGAAGCCACGCCTCGACTCCAAACAGATTTCAAATCGTTATACATTGAAACTCCCATTCAAGGAGTTTCGTTAAGAAATGAATTTAATTACATTAACTTAGAGTTTATTTTACATAAATTAAATTTAATTTTGAAATTTTATTAGTTACAAATCTGAATCTTACAATGACAGGCATAAAGGTGGTGGATCTTTGCCTCACGTATTGTGGGTGTGGTCTAAGGGATGTTTACAATTTTTTTTTTCTTAAACACATGTTGAAATTGGCACCACGCAGCCAAGAAGCCAGATCACGATACAAACTCCATTAGTTCGCACATTAGTTAGATTTAGTTGAATTATTTAATTATAGTAATTCAATAAGTTAGTGAATTAATGGCGATTATTTAAATTTCAATTGAAGTTGAACTGGACATCGATGTTTGTGTAAACAAAGTGTGACTGCTTAACATACCTAAAGGAAATTAAATTATAAATGTTTTGAATAAAAATCTAATTTCATTTATATTTAAAGTGGTAATATAGTTTTTGCTTTATCATGATGGACCAAAATAAAGGTAAGTTGCATGACAGTGCCAAATACAATGTGTTATATATGCGCCTGCGCAAGATTATTTTATTGGTTTTTTTTATAGTGTCATGCTGTATTTCGTACACAGCAGGGTAGTAGAGGGAACCTAATGTTAAGTAAGACTCCTTTCCCTATTTTCCGCCGCGCTTTGCCTCGACACCAAAGTAAATGAAAATAATAAATAGTTTATTATCATGAGTGGGAATTAAACCCACAACCTGTCATGTTTAGAACCACATTTTGTGCCCCTAGCTAACTTTCTGTCTAAATTGGTGTGGCTTATACTAGATTTTTAAAAATATAAGTTTTACAAACTTAATATTGAGTCTTGAGGTCTAGTATTATAGCGCAGGGGCACAAAGTATGACTGTAGAATCGACTGGTTGTGGGTTCGATCTCCACTCGAGGAGATTTGTTCAAATTTATATTTCCATTTCTTTGCTCTGGTGTCGAGTTTGGCCACTCAACATTCAATGCCTCTAGAATTCGGCGGAATGTGGGGATCGGAGTGTCTTAACACTAAGTTCCCTCTGCCTACCCTGCTATGTGCGGGATACAGCGTGAAGCTGATTTATTTGATTTTTTTTAATATTAAGTCTTAGCATTGCAAATATATATTATGTACTAGTAAAAGTTTCATATTAGACATATAATTTATTATCAATCACCTTTTATAGTATAATACGTAATCACCTTATAATGATAACATGGACCTAAAGACCCATATCCTTTTAACTCTTTTGTCATCTAAATTAAAAGTAAAAAAAATCAGAGAAAGAGAGGATCACGTTAAATTTATATTAAAATTTTAAAAAACTTTATTTGTGTGCTTTGTACTACAAAGTAACGTGTAAATAGAGAAAAGCTTATTTTGCAATCACAGACAGACCAGTTCAATTAATTTATATGGATATGTATGTGTATGTATTCCAGAAATCAAACCTCACATTCTCCACCATACTGAACACGTTTTGCTAAACATGCATTTCGTTATTTCTTCACATTTTCTAGAATTTTTTTTTTTATATATTAATGAGAAACGTTTAGTTCGTTGAACATCTTTACCTAAAGTGGCAGCTCATTAGCTTTCTTAAGGCAGAATTGTACTTCGTCTTATAATCAAGCTGGACTGTTATGAACTGTTCATGAAATGTTGCAGATCGTATTTTTCTATATTTCAATAGAAGATACCTACTAATCACGCTCAATAACTTTTGCTAAATTGGCAAATTATTATTTCTTATCCCGCCTCTCAACGCACAATGCCTCCAAAATTCGACCGAAAGTGAGGAACGGAGTGTTTTAACACTAGATTCCCTCTGTCTGCCCTGCTGTGTGCGGGATACAGCGTGAAGCTAAATATTATAATTTTAACTTGTGCCTTAAATAAAATTAGGAACTTCCTAATTAATTAAACATCAGTAATCAAATCAAAATATATAATTATTTTGTAATATAGTAAGAAGAGTGTTTGAGTCTTTAAAGTCTTTTTTTTGGCATTACAATAAATGGCGGGTAGCCCCGTACATAGTACTTAATGGTGGCCCCAATCGTTTTTCAACCGTACAAAAATCACAATTATTAATAAGAATCCGATGCATCTATATAAATGCTATCTTCATGGGCCCATTGAATTCCTGGCACTGAATCCAGTCTTCTTCAAAAGTTTCTCCGCGTATGATGCATTCGATCTCTTTTTCTCGGTCTTGAGAAAGGTTTTGAATGTTATTCCTTTACTTTGTTTATCCGTTTGGCAATAAAATATTTATTATCTCGCTTCATTTGTCTTTCTTTTATTTTCATCCCGTTTTCCACTTTCACTGATTCTCCTAATAAAATTTTGGCATATTTGAAGTCTTTCTGCAACAATAGTAACAGCATTATATATATTATGCGTAATAACTTAGAAATTGAAACTACCCGCCGTCCGGGGCTTTCCCTTACATGATACTAAACACAAACTGTCTGTTTGTCTTCCTGCAGGCTAATCTCCGGCACAGATATGTCCATTCTTATGTGGTTTTCATCGTCCTATACAGTAGGTTGTAGAGTAACTCTACTTTTTATCCCGAGATTCCCGTGAGATAAGGACTTACACAAAATTAAATATAATCTCAAAAGATTTTAATTACGATTTATAAAGAATATAACACAAACACAGTAAAGATAACCATATCAAAGTAACCGAGGTCAGTCGTGGCGCAGGGACACAAAGTGTGACTGTAAAATCGACTGGTTGTGGATTCGATCCCCACTCGAGGAAGTGAAATATTTATTTATATTTTCATTTTTTCGCTGGCAAAGCGTGGCGCTGAGTTCCGCCACTCAACACGCAGTGCCTCCAGAAATCAACGGAAAGTCAGTAACGGAGCTAATAGCTTCACACTGTATCCCGCACACAGCAGGGTAGGCAGAGGGAATCTAGTGTTAAGACACTCCGTTCCCCACTTTCTGCCGAATTCTGGAGGCATTGCGTGTTGAGTGGCAGAACTCAACGCCGCGCTTAAAATGGAAATATAAATTTAAGTAAATATTTCATCTCCTCGAGTGGGGATCGAACCCACAACCAGTCGGTTTTGCAGTCACACCTCGTGCCGCTGCGCCACGACCGGCCTCTCAGTGTGAAGCTAATTTTTTTTTTATCAAAGTAACCAACAAACCACAAAGTAACAAACAATTTAACTTAACTACACTTAAGTTAAAGTTAACCTATATTAATTAAAAAAAGAAGCGGGCGAAGTCGCGCTTGGGTCTTTAGTGTATTATAATTATCGAAAAACAAACTCCCTTTACATTAAGAAAACCAAAACAAGAAATGTTGACCTAAGTACTATATTTTCAAACTGCTGCACAGTTTTAGTTAAATATATGGATAGATGGATAGTAACACCAATATAATATTCTAAGCACGATTGATTACGCAACCTTTGGCATGGCAGCTTTTAAATAACCACTGTAGGTATATTTGAGGCCAGTCGTGGCGCAGGGGCACCACGTGTGACTGTAAACGCGACAGGTTGCGGGTTTGATTCCCGCTCGAAGAAATCAAATATTTAATAATTTCATTTCTTCGTTCTGGTGTCGAGGCAAAGTGCGGCGTTGAGTTACGAAACCCAACGCAATACCTCCAGAATTCGGTGCAAAATGTGAATCGGAGCATCTTACAATACGGTTTTAAGTACCATCAAATACATTAAGTAGTCGTCACTCGCAACTTTGTTTGTGTGGACTTTAAAAGATCATCCACGTTTCAGCCACTTTATAGTAGTCAGTTGCAGATCTGCAATATTCCGTGATCACCGAAAGAATGTTGTCGTCTGTCAGTTGACACAATTGAGTACATATCATTTTTTTAAATGAAACTATTTTAACCGGATTAATCGCGTATAATTATTTAGGGTTATACATTTTTGGAAACCCAACGTAGAACGTCGAACACCTTGCAGTAGTCCGTGGTCACGGAAAATAGTTTCATTTAAAATGTGTTATAATCGAGAAAATCAAAGACCTTATTATATATTATTAGACGTGGCACAGTGGCACAAGTGTGTGTGTGTGTGACTGTAAACGCAACTGGTTGTGGGTTCGATTTCCACTCTATGAAATGATTTTTTTAATATTTTCATTTCTTTCTTGGTTTCGTTCCGATGTCGAAGCAGAGCGCGGGGCTGAGTTCCTTCACGCAACATGCAATACCTCCAATTCGACAAAAGGTGCGGAGCGAAGTGTCGTAACACTAGACTCCCTCTGCCTACCGTGCAACATGCAGAATACAGCGTGAAACTGAACGATTATATTTACAAAATGAGTGGAAAACAAAAAAACGTAGTGACTTATCACATAATTCTCCATCCCAAAGTTTATCTAGTATACATAAGAGTTAAAATACAGAAACCATCTTCAAGATTAATACACAATGGCCATTTGTACAGATACATAGCACGTGTAGAGTTTTAGCGCTGCCGAGTGCAAATCCTCATTAACAATGATACATACTACGCCATTTGAGTCGTGGCCCGTGCGCAAAACAATGTTTTTTTTGTTATATTTATTATATACATATCGATCGTAGTATAGACTGACTGGTTTTAATTAACGGTTAACAGTTGATTTCTATTAAAGTTAAATTTGTTCTCTACGTTTAGGATCTTGGATTGTAATAATATTCAGAAGTGCAAAATATTTTTAAATTAACTATTACTTATAAATTGTTATCTTTAACGTAATAGGTATGTTAAATTTTTTATGTATTGTAATTATTTAAGTCGTAAGATTTCTTAGACATATTAAATATAGAACAAATCAATAATAATAACCATTTTCATCTCTGCTAAACATATTTTTCAAATATTTTTCGTAAATTTTAGGTAAAAGGCCGTCCATTAATCACGTGATGTTTTTTTTTTGGCATTTTTACCCCCCCCCCCCCCCCCCTCTTTCTTGGTGAATCGCTGTGAGGTGAAAGAATAGTTCGTGGTTTTTGTTGAGCCCTTCGCCCCTAGCGAACTTCACATGGCTTATGGATGGTCCCTAACATTATTGAAATTTCATATAATTTTTCCGAAAAACAAACGCTACACCTGAAAAGCGTTGTAAGTGGGGACGTGGAGTTTTGCTAGTGGCACCACCACGCCGTATCTTGGATCTGAACGGCAAGTGAACAGGAGAGTGTCTAAAGACTATATGCGGGATAATAGCATTCTTCAATTGAAATTCCTTCATTGCCTAAATCTATTTCGGTGGAAGTGAATTTCACAATTCATCAAAAGCTGGTGAAGCTTTCATTATGAGACATATCTAAGTACTTTTTTAGAGCTTGCTTAATTAACAGGTTATATTATTTCAATATAATTATAATTACAATTAAAATATAGTCGATTTTTCTATTAAATAAATAGTTATTATCATAAACTAAAGCTAGAAACAATAACCTCTTTAAAAATAGTACAATCACCAGTTGTTTTTAATTTAATAGAGGCCGACGTGGCACAAACGTGTAAGTGTAAACGCGACGGTTGTTGGTATTTCCACACGGAGGAATAAATAACTATTTATGAATATTAATTTCTTTGATCTGGTAACAAGGAAAGCGTGGCGTTGAGTTCCGTCTCTCAACAAGCAATGATTCAAAAATTCGGCGGAAAGTGGGGAACGGAGTGTCCTAACAAAAGGAGTACCTCTCCCTCTGCCTACTCTGCTATGTGCAGACAGCATGAAGCTGAAAAAAAAACAATTAAGCAGTCTTCTAACTATAAGACGATTATATCTCTCAGCATAATGAATGAATTAACTGAAAACCAATATTTTAGAACTAAAGCTCTTTAAACGAATTCAACAAAGCGTACATAAATTAAAACAGCGCTATATCTTAATGAGCATTATTAATAAAGATTGATATATGATATATAATATATCATATACTCTATATATATTTATTTAATAAAAATTAATAAAACATAATTTTGAAATTGCTAAATTGACTTTATCCGTTTAAAAAATCTGGAGATAAACTTGCAGTCTTTAGAATCTATTATCTAGTAAAGGAGTCTTGATATATTTGTAATGTTCTAATATATCTAATATTTATATATCTCACTTTTTTATTTGCTTGGTATATGTAACATGTGGATATACTTATATATCTTAATTTAAACTTATCGCTTCCAACGGCATATTAGGCAAAATATGTTTTTCAAATGTTTCTAAAAATTTGTTGCAGTCAGCCAGAACAACGGTAAACATGATATTGTAGCAAAGAATTACGATGCAAAAGCTCAGGATCAAATAAATTACAACCATTCAAACTATCCTGAGAACAACCATAATTTGTTCCAAATGATCAAATGCCACGAAGATAGTCTTTTACGGTTACATCACTTGACTGCTGGGAGACAAGTGAACGGTGCTTACGAGAATAATTACCAAAGTGACCTGCCTTGGTATTCAAAAGATTTTCAGCGACAATATATAAAACCAGCTGATTATTTGGTATATGAGGATATGAGGCGAAAATTTGATGAAGCAAAAGATAAAGGAAAAGAACAACGTAAGGACGTAGATGACGATAAAGAAGGAAAAATGGACGAAAGAAAGAAGCCTAGAAGAAATAGGACCACGTTTACAAGCCAACAGTTGGCTGCATTGGAAAAGGTTTTCGAAAAAACGCACTACCCCGATGCCTTTGTGAGAGAAGACCTGGCATCACGTGTCAGCTTAACCGAAGCAAGAGTGCAGGTAAAATATGAATTAACAAAATATAATCAAAATAACACTATAAGGATTTTCTGCCTTGGACTAGATCCATGACTAAAATATACATGTACATATATATAAATTTAAATTAAACTAATACTATAATTACACATTAATTTCCCCAATTTCTAGTATAACAGAATTTATAGTATAACAGAAATCATTTAAGGAATTAACGAGTAGAAGTATATACATATATCATCAAACGTTTTCATTTGTTTTTAAATGTAATGTAGAAATAATTATTTTGAAAAGTCTTTTTTTAAAAAATATCAGTCTGTCTGATTCTCATAAAGAACATAGTGATATATCTATTGTGACGCCCATTTTAAAACAGTCTCACCAAAACAAGTTAATATCTAGGGAATAATTACTTTAGGATATTTATTATATTCTTTAAGTAAAAATTCAATAGGCTACACTTACGTGTAAGAAAAATATAATATTTACTTTACATGCATACTTTAACACCGTCATAAAATAAAATAAAAATAAATCAGCTTCACGCTGTATCCCGCACACAGCAGGGTAGGAGGGAACCTAGTGTTAAGACACTCCCGTTCCCCACTTTCCGCCGAATTCTGGAGGCATTGCGTGTTGAGTGGCAGAACTCAACGCCGCGCTTAACCTCGACACCAGAGCGAAGAAATGGAAATATAAATTTAAGTAAATATTTCATCTCCTCGAATGGGGATCGAACCCACAACCAGTCGGTTTTACAGTCACACCTCGTGCCGCTGCGCCACGACCGGCCTCTATATATCGTCATATTTTTCCTTATTACAGGTATGGTTCCAAAATAGGCGGGCCAAGTTCAGGCGAAACGAAAGGTCCGCTTTATCATCTCATAGGACGACAACTAATCAGAGTTCCCCGGAACCGATACCAGTCCCAATAGGTCTTCCCCAAGATCCCCGGCAAGAGTTCAATCGTAATTCAAAAGAGCCTTGGATTCATCATTTTCAAGCAAATAATTTAAATTTTAATCTCGGTTTGCCTATTGCCAATTCAGGATTATATCAAAACGATTATACACTCATGATGCAGAATGTTGGGAATAGGCAGTATGTATCGAATTCCAATTCTCTTATGGGACAAAATATGTCGAATTATGCTAGTACCTCCGAAAATAGTTATGGTTCTTGTGCTTTAATAGGAAGTTATGGCAGCACGCTGCAACCTGCTCATCACAGTTCATACAATTTGAACCTAAGGTTGAGGCCTCATGATTTTAGTATAATTTAGGATAAGATTATAATGATAAATTAAAATAATTTATTGCTGTCATATAGTGCCAAATAATTAAAAATAAATGTATATTTTAAGGTAAATTTGTTTTATTTCTATTTTCCACTCTTGTATATTATTTGCTAGATGGTGAAAGATTTTAATTTATTAAATATTATAAATGTAAATAATAAATATTTTCTTCTAAGAAATATGTAAGTATAGCAAAAAGACATCATGTCATTTTTGATAGTTTTATTATTTAAAGCTGTGAATGGTTGGCAATTTATGGACAACGTTAATTTAAATAGAAAAGAAAAAAAATAGGTAATACTAATATAAAAACATATATAATATCCGAATCCGTAAATTTGAGATCCACCTAGCTCGAAACTAAATCGAGTTTTGATTCACTAACATTTTAGACCAATTCGCGTGTAATCGAGTTACATTAAAATCTAAACGTCAGAATTCAGATGTCAAACTGCTGTCAGTGCTTAGGCTTTAGCGCTAAAAATCCGTAAACATTAAAAGTGTATTCCACAGAGTACATTCTATATACTATAATAGAGACCAATCTTCGGCATCAAAAGTGGTAACATGGATCAACGCCATCTATACGTCAGTTGTTCAACTATATATAATAGTTATATATATATATATATATATATATATATATATATATATATATATATATATATATATACACACACACACATCCATATATATATATATATATGGGTGTGTGTGTGTGTGTATAGTCATTCATACTTATTTTGTTGTAGTTATAGAAAAGGAATGCAAAAATAAAATACATCTTCAATTTATCGATTTTATTGAATCACACGTTTATAAAAAAAAAGATTTTAGGATTATATAATATGATTCGTAGGCAAACTTAGATTTGACCGTCGCTTATAATCACAGTATGTAAATATTTTTTTTCATTTCATTCAATAAAATT
>JAATLQ010027740.1:0-35540 GCA_013421005.1 Heliconius erato x Heliconius himera | reverse complement strand
TGTCACAAAATGTATACACAAAGTATGTGGCGGGGTGTGACGTACCCCACACACGTTTGCACGCATGTATTCCGAGCACTGGCCGGCGCAACACTGCGATCACGCCACTTTCCACTCTCACCATCCTTTCCCTCCAGCTACACAAAACCGCTAAAACGTAACATCGCGAATTAAAACGATATAGGGTTATGAACTGTCCTAGGGGTATGTCACACCCCACCACACTCCCGCCGGGTTAAAAGTAAAATTAGTATTAATGTCGGCATAGTTAGCAAGGATCTGATGCTTGGTCGTTGTGAGTTTGATTTCTATTCAAAGTAATGTCTAATTTTAAAAAAGTAGCTTTACCCTCGCTGCTTCAATGTCTTAATAGTGAAAGGCAGTATATTTTAACAGTAGCTCTTCTATGCGCATCTCTTTTGATGTGCGGAGATAGTATAATTTTTTCACAAAATTATTTTTAACATAATTGAAGGTGTCGTAGCTCAGTGACACAACGTCTGCCTATAACGTTTTGCAGTCGATCTCGACTCTGGGATCTGATTATATGTAAAATGTTGTTATTTAATAGTTGTTACATTAATTAATGTACAAAAGATATACAAAAACTAATACTTAAATGCATCAGCATCTCCGCCACACATCACGGAATGTGTCGAGAGTTAGAAGGAAAATGGGAAACGAAGTGTCTTAACAGTGATTTCCCTCTGTCCACCGTGATATACGGGAAAAAGCCTGAACTTATTACATAATTTACTTTTGATTCCTATGACGTGATTGGTGGTGTATTTAGTTAATTTTTAAAAGTGAGCTCTCCTATCATGCCGGTGATGACTTATAGCATAATTAATAATTGTTATGATTTTCTAATAATAGATTATTATTAAAATTGTTGTAAATGATAGTCAGTAATATTTCGAGGCTGTTCTTCCGGAGTGGGACAGGATCATGTCCATTTCTCCGCTCTGCTAGATGACCTGATCAATACATACACTACATTCACATTGTCTGCACACAATGTCAATTGAACACTAAGTTCTGTCTGTCTGTCTACTGCGGGGACATTAGCATCACTTAATGGTACACGGTTAGGATACGTCAGACTAGGGGAGTGTGGCTGGAATGAAAAAAAAAATAGCTTCACGCTGTATCCCGCACACAGCAGGGTAAGCAGAGGGTACCTAGTTTTAAGACACTCCGTTCCCCACTTTCACTTTTTCTTTTACTTTTATTTATTGGAATAAATATTACAAATATAGTAGCGTAGGAGCACAAAGTATAACTGTAAACGCGATAGGTTATGAGTTCGATTCAAACTCGAGGAAATAAAATATTTTTAAATATTTTTTTTCTTCGTTGTGGTGTCGAAGCAAAGCGCAGCGTTGAATTCCGCCACTCAACATACAATCCCTCCAGAAATCGGCAGAAAATAGGGAACGGAGTGTTTTAACACTAGGTATCTTTTGCCTAACCCGCTGCGTGAGGGATACGGCATGCAGTTGAAAAAAAAAAATGAAAATAAAGCTTAAAGTTAAACAAAACCCATAGAAAGATGTTATGAAATATTACGCTGTGTAAAAAGCAAATAATCGTTTTAATATACTGAAATGATTACATCTATCTGTAACCCTATTGCTTACACTACCTAACGTTGTGTCGTCACGGAACGTCATGAAACACTAATATTCCATATAACTCCAACATACAACATACACATACACACATACACACTCTTTGCATTACAAAGTAAACAGTAATTTCAATTCCAAAATGCACAGCGCCAGCGCTCGTACTATAATTTGGAAAAGGCCTTAATCGCGAGCAATTTGTCAGCACCACGCTACATTTAGAATTCCAAAACAATTATTTGCTAACTCATCCAATCCATCACGGGGATCATAATAACGTGGACTCAAATTAATACCTGCCTAAGTTGAAATAGATTCGAAAAAACACCAACCAGCCTCACTTGACACGCCGTACGGACGTCTGGGCCGACCGAACTAACACTAAATATATCGAAATAAGCGTTATTTTATATAGAAACAGTAAACTGGAACATCTCATTGGGAAGTCTTGCGTTTTCTGTCGGTACGTAATATGGGCTTATTAGTAATGTTAATTTCTTAGATATTTCGAGTGAAAAAGTTTCGAATGGCATTTAGAGTGCTTTTAGAACAGCCACCGATATATTTACGTATAAACTACCGTTTTTGTATATTTGATTACTTTATTAGATGCTATTATATTTTGGGAAATTATAATAATGCAATGCGCTTGCATTTTGTTTCTAAGTTTTCTTATTTAAAAAAACATAAATGTATATGAATATTTTAAGGACATAAAGACTGTACTAAGGATGAGAGGAGAGCGGAGTGCCTTAACACTTGACTCCCTCTGCCTACACTGATACATGCAGGAAATATCGTCGAGCTGAAAAAAAGACTATACTATGTTATTAGTAGTTAGTAGAGAAGCTACTCTCTTCGGACTGTAACGAAGTCTTGTCCCAATAGAGGAAGGCGTTTTTAAATGCTGGAAATAACACGTGACTAATCTTATACGTGTTTTTCTAGTTTCACGTCTTTTCCGCAGAGCTGGAGACATAAAAAAAACTAAGTGTCACGATATTCCATTCCACATATCCGCTGAACTTGAGAGACATTGCGTGAAGACAAGTGACGCAACTTAACGCCGCGCTTTGTCTTGCTACCAGAGTCAGGAAAGAAAAATGTTGTTCCACCGAGTCGAACCCGAGTCTCACACACTTGTGCCGCTTCACCACGACGGCACCCATATATCTACTAAACTGTATTTTCTAAACATTCGTTTTCAATACCAACAGTTTTCAACCATTCCAATTTCAATAGAATAACAATTGACTAACCGATATAAGGAGGTACGTCTGCTCTAACTCCTTCACAAAAAAAGCAACAAAGAATTTAAATTATCTAAATATTTGTAAACCCTTTACTTTGAATGGGTATATTTTATTTTATCAAAACTATTTTTGAATGAAATGTATGAATGATATTTTAACAATAGAATTTTTATTCGATAAAGGGATGCAAGTAATTTTATTGTATCATAGAATAGTGTTGTAAATACAGAACCAAATATTTTTTAGTTTTTGTTGTTGTATATCTCAAAAGGCAAAAATAGCACCCTTATAGGATCACTATGTTGTCCGTCTGTCCGTCTGGCAAGACAATTTATCTTGAGATCGTGTAAAGGTATAGAGCTGAAATTAATATCGTATATTATATTTAAGTCCCTTGAAGCACAAACATAATTAAGCTTTTAAGTCAACACAATCGAAAGATACGAGCATTTATGCATCGATTTTGCTGTTTTTTGACACTTCAAAACCTATTGAATACTTATTGTGAAGCTACAGTTATGAAATTTGACGCGAAGTGAGAACTTACAATACATATAAAGGAAAAAAAATCATTACAAACTTATATTTGTAGTTCATATCCTACAAAATGAGTGCGTATGTGTGTGTGTTTGTGAACTTTTATAAGTTGACCAAATTCAAATTCAAATAACTTTATTCAAAATAAGAAGTTACATGCTTCACTTTTTGAACGTCAAATAATTTACCACCAGTTCACTAAAGTTAATGCCTCAGACCTGAGAAGAACCGGCGCAAGAAACTCAGCGGGACCTATATTTTTAAAATAAATTTATACAAATACATATTTAAATATCTGTGACAATGATACTTTTGAAACAGACTGGAGCGAGCATTTCATTCCCAAGGTGTGTTATCATTTACAAAATCATTAATTTGGTAATACCTTTAACACACAAACGTCTTTTCACAATTTTTTTAAATCGTAATATCTCTCTGACGTTTTCTGGGATCCTATTGTAAAAGCGTACACATTGTCCCATAAAAGAATTACGGATTCGTTGCAACCGAGTTACAGGTGCACCAAGATTATGCTTATTTCTAGTGTTAATATTATGAAAATCACCAATTTTGGTAAAATTATTAATGTTTTTCTTAACATACATAACATTTTCAAAAATATATTGCGACGCAACTGTCAATATATTAATTTCTTTAAACTTTTGCCTTAAGGAGTCTTTAGGGTCTAAGTTATAGATTGCACGAATAGCTCGCTTCTGCAGGACAAATATCGGTTGAATACCGGCTGCATTACCCCAAAGTAAAATCCCATAGGACATAATACTATGGAAGTAACTGAAGTAAACAAGTCGAGCCGTTTCTACGTCAGTTAATGATCTAATTTTTTTGATCGCGAAAGCTGCAGAGCTAAGTCTATTCGCCAATCCATCAATATGGGGTCCCCACTGTAATTTGGAGTCTATGGTGATACCGAGAAATACCGTAGAATCGACAGGATCTACGGGTTCACCATTCAAGGGTACATCGGCTTTAACAACTTTCGTGTTAGGTGTTCTAAAAATAATACATTTAGTTTTTTTACTATTCAATAGTAAGTTATTAGCACTGAACCAATGTACTACTTTCGAGAGAGCATTGTTTACATCGTCATATACGATTTGTCGTCTTTTTATTTTGAAAATCAATGAGGTGTCATCAGCAAACAATACTATCTCATGGTTCTTTTCAACTAGATATGGTAGATCATTTATATATATTAAAAAGAGAAAAGGACCAAGAATAGACCCTTGTGGGACCCCCATGCTGATTACCGAACCAGGAGATTTCTTGCCATTCACATCAATCCTCTGAACTCTGTCTGCTAAATAAGAGGTCAGAAGATTGAGAGCACGTCCTCTTATGCCGTAGTAGTGTAGCTTCATGACCAATGTTGAATGCTGTACACAATCAAAGGCTTTGGACAAATCATAAAACATGCCAAGAGCATCCTGCGATCCCTCCCAAGCCTCATATATATTCTTTATAAGGCCTATACCAGCATCCGTAGTTGAACGACCTTTAGTAAAACCAACCAATCCTGAAATTAGTAATTAAACGTAAATCTTAGTGTGCGAATCCGACTCCCACTAAATCGGTTTTTTAATATATTAACTATACTAACAGACTAAAATTTATAAAGCGGAAAACACAGTACGAACACTAGTTTCTCACTGCCTGTCCTGTTACACTTCCACGCATAAGTGTAGAGCTGAAAATATGTTTAAAATAAAAAAGATAAATAATATTTTAATGTTACTGTACTACAAGATTATATAAATGAATAGTAACAATACTATTAGTAATTAGTTAACTTACATGCTCTCCATAAAAAATATTGTTATAAAAATGTTTCAGAATCTCTACATAAAGTTAATATATACAAAATTATATGAATCCATGAGTACCGTATCTATCTTCATATAAATATATGTAGCAAAACAATACAATGGCTACTCTTGTCTTAATAGACAAGATCAAATCCACTCAAATCCAAAACCACAACGAACACACGCAAACGGTGACACAATGGCCTAAACTGTATATAAAATCAAAAGTAAAATGATCGAAATAATGTGATTATCTTAAAATAATGAAGTGCAATATTAGTTGGTGCGGACCGTCTCGAGTCGACGGACGCGCCTCGCTTTGTAATCCTGTTTGTTGTTTTATATTGGAAGACGCTCGGCCTTAATAGGCTTTATAGGATTAGACGATCTTATAAAAGATCTTTTAATGAAATGTCTTTCGATTTGTTTTGAACAATTGATACAATTTTACAATACACTGATATCTATGACTATCCGCAATTTGGTTTTCTCTTTCTCTCTCAAGAGGGCACCCCTTACAACTTACCTACATACCAGATTTCAACTGTCCAAGTTTAGTAGTTTGATATACATTACCACTATAAAATAGCATTGCATTTGGCATTTACTTGTCTATAAATAATTAATAAAACATATTATGTTATAATAACATTTTACTTGTAAATACTTATACATATAAATAATAATCTATGTAGCTACCTCGCTAGGAATTATTAGGATTTAGACGTTAAATAAGTGAAATTTTGCTAAAGTACAATTCTATAGTATTTTATAAAAAAAAAATTATGATACAAAAAAGATGAAAATATTGCAAGTGCTTGTATTCTGCGTAAAATTTGTACATTCAATATTTTTCACATTTTTAAAGTGTTACTAACACTAAGAAAATAAATTTGTTTTGTGTAAACGGGTTCGTGTCCTGCGTTTTGTATAAACAATATATATGTTAACGTTTACTAAAGTTTACATATAATTTAGGAGAACACCAATCACAGTGGCTCCTTGATAGAAGACAGCTCTACTAACTACTGTACAAAAGAGATCTTCTATCTGACGAAACACAGAATCCAATTCTGCTATAAATTATTATAAAGTAGATAAATCAAATTTACTTAAATACATATATATTGTAGAAGAAAAAATATAACATAACGCGATTCTAACCAGCGCCTTTTGATTTTCAAATCACACTTCATCCAAATTTTCATACATTTAAAAGAATATTTTTTTCCTGAATGTAGAATAACACTTTGATAATATTAAAAAAAACGGTATATTTAAACCTAGTGCCTGCTACTCTACTTAGTACCTAGTAACGACACTAACGGCACTAACGCGGACAACGCCGCGCGCCGTTAACATAACAGATATCTTAATAACGACGGGGAACAACAAGCTCGCGTCTCTTTCTCTCTCTCTCTCCGTCCCAGTCTCTCTAATTGCATTAAGCATCCATTTTTGTAAGCGCTCGGAGCCCGATCCAATTTCAAACTCATTTGTTAGAGCGTAAAACAATTATTAAAAAACGCCAGTGATTCAAGAACAATTTTTGCCATTTTACATCACTTAGCGATGAAAAATGTGCGAGTATATAATAGAATCTTATTGAGCTTAGCGAGCCTCGATGACTCTACATTAGTAGAGCTACGTATAATGTTATTTATTACCTATATGAGAAGTATCTAGAAATTTTGAGACACTGTTTTTATTTAGATTGATCATTTATTTTAAATCATTTTAATTCAAAATTGAATTGAATTGATTCTGCATGAATCCTGCTTGCTATACTTGTATAGTAACATACTAGGCAATTTCATTTCATAACTGATATCTAAGGTTTTCGTTCGTATTGGTTCGATTCCCACCACACATTGAGCTCTCCGTTTATCCGCCACTCAACACGGAATGTCTCGAACATTGAGCGGTGCAAGTGGATAATGTAATTGAGTGTTTTAACACCAATTTCTTGTGTCCACTTTATTGTGTCTAAAGTATTAAAACAAACCACGCATTTTCTTCTCCATATATACAATCAAGAAAGCATCACATTTATTTCTCATAAGTCTAATTTGAATACAAGAACAACAAACGACACATTTAACGTCATTTCGAGCGTCTGTTGAGTAAAATGATTAGTTTGTAACGAAACCGTCTTAAGCATTCATCTCACTCAGCCCCAGCCCCTGCGGATCGTGAACCCCTTCACGCGTTCCCGGAATGACGGCGAACTGGCGATAGCTCGATCGACTGTGACGAGGGGTAATTGTTTAGATAGCATCTCTTTGTCGCGTAATGAAATAACGTATTGGTTTAACCGACTTGGAAAATTGTAAACTGATGACAACAATGAGAAACTGACATTTACGACAGAGCGGTGTGGTGACATATATAATAATATAACCTAATGTACTAATATAAACTACATCTCATCTAAATATTACATAAAATATATATTTGCATTTTAAAAGTAAATTATTCCATATCTAGAAAAGAAAAATACTTTTTCAGTAAACGTATACAAAATTTAACGTATCGGGATTTGAGTCCGTTTCGCGATCTTTGGACTATTTCATAAAACGCGGATTCAAATATTTTTAAAATTATAGTTAAAATAAGTAACCTTATTATTTTATATAAAGTATAACACTTTGACTTCTGGTATGACCTCTTTTTCTTCTTATTATTTTAATTTATTATGATTTTTTATTAACATTAATTAAAAAAAACGATCAAGTGAGAGAGTTCTGTACCAACTTCTGAATTATAGGTCAACGGTAAGTACAACTTATTGAATTGACAACCTTAATTTTGCGTGTGTGAGAGATAACGTTAATATAGAGTTTAGAAATTAAATTAACTAAATAACTGAGTAAATAACAGTTTTATGTACATTTCTTATTATTATATAACAATTAAACATAATCATAATTCTATAATAATCTATTACGCTTGTTTGCACAGTGAACTGTAAATTTGTAGTGATGTGCTTTTTATTGCAATAAAGTAATTCTATAATGCTATCATTTTTTTGCTTTCGAGGTACATAACCTTAAAAAAATATATCTACATGCCGTAGGCAGAGGCCAAGGCATTTGAATTAATGTAAGACATTGCGTTCTCTACTTATATTTAATCTATATAAATCAGGTTCACATTGTATCCCGCATATAATAAAGCAGGCAGAGAGATAGTGCTAAGACACGCCGAATTTCGTGTTTTCAATGCGTGTAAGTGGTGAAACTCAACGCCCGGCTTTTGCCTTAGTGCCAGAAATGAACATATTTATAAATAATTATTATTCGAGGAACTGGAATATTTCGCTCTAGTGTCGAGGCAAATAGCGGCGTTGAGTTTCGCCACTCAACACGCAATGCTTCCAAACTTCGGCGGAAAGTGAGGAATGGAGTGTCTTAACACTAGGTTGCCTTTGCCTACCCTGCTAGGTGTGTGATGCAGCGTTAAACTGATTAATAAATGTCTATTCTTTTCTCCGAGTGGGGATCGAAGCCACAACAGTCGCGTCAGAGTTGCACCTTTATGCCGCTGCGCCACGACGGCCTCATCAATGTGATTGACTAAATTATTTTTTACTTTTTTAAAAATTCATTGAATACTTCTATTTATATAATAATATTTTACCTAAAAATTGAACAGTTGTTCACTCAATTTTAAAGTAAATTATAATTCCCATATCTAATACAGTGATCAACACTGCACTCTCTAAACATGTTATTAGCGAGCGACGCCGCGGGACACCGCGATGCTATTCAATGAATCTATTGTATCAATAGAGTTCCTTAGTATCATATTTTTTTCCAAGTTGACGAATAATATTCAAATTTTCTAGTCTTATTACTAGAGCACGGTAATAACAATAATGAATTCCCCCGAGTGGAAATCGAACCCACAATCATCTCCTTTATAATCATACATCGCATATTTTAAATTATTTGCAACATACCTAGATGTTTCTTCATCATCAATGAATTATATTCTTTATTAACAATATTAATCTATATAACATACAAAACTCTTTCATCACTGAGAGACCGCCACACGTTGCGGGCTACAATTCCTATCAAATATAAAGTGTATACAGAACCTTCCAGCGATCAAAAAGTTCGCTCCTACCTCGTAGGTAGGGGCGCAGCGGGTGGTACAAATCGCTCTCAGATACTGTTATTGTAATCGAATCTCAACTAACGAGTGCAATTACAAAGCATCAAACACGCAGGGGTTTGAGGACGACAAATGTATTACTTTTGAACCCAATTTATTTGTAACTAGCTGTTATACGAAACGATTTCCACAATGAAATTGCTTATGTTATATTTGTTTTTTGCAAATATCAGGGTAGACAGAGGGAACCGAGGTTAAAACACTCCGTCCCCTCGCGTCGTCAATATTTTGAGACGTTGTGTGGCACGTGGTGGAACTCAACGCTGTACTTAATTTCTGTGTTACCAGAGCAAGGAAATTAAAATACTTTATTATGTGACGCAGCGCCACGACGCGACAGCCTTATTTAATGTTAAATATTAAATGTGTACAGAACCTATACAAATCATACATATTATTATATACATATATATTTTAAATGTTATATTTCGATGAATAAACTAAAATAACTGAATTATACTTATAGGCCTCCTCAGACTCGTCTTGACTGGTGGCCTTATTATATATAGCTTCAGGCTGTACCTCCCATACATCAGGGTAGGCAGACAGAATTTGTGACACTAAGAAGACACTCTTTTAACCACTTTCTGCCAATTCTCCATACATTGCGTTTTGATTGGCGGAACACAACGCCGCGCTTTATTTCGTAGAGTTTTTTATTTCATATATTTGATAGAGAGAAAAAATCATTTCCATGAGTCCGACCCACAACTGTCGAGTTGAGAATCAAACGACAGCCTCATATAATACATATAAAGCTAAATAAATATATATATAACATATTTAATGTATGCATATAAAAAACTACAATCACAACCGACAGTATTACACACTATTACTATTTCCAACAGCGTTATTACACGACGAGAACAACAAAAGATTAACCACAACAAGAGTAGCGGCGTCCGTCTCGTTCAGCTGCGCGCACACCGCGTGCGCCTCTCTCGCTCCGCGCCGCCTCGTTAGCGATTGATAAACGTTGTAACACAATAAAAAACAAAATCAACAAAAAGAATTACATTGACTTCTCTCCCACATTACCCTTCTCTACCCCTCTAACTCTACATCCAATGTATTTGAGCCTAAATTCCTAAGTCTCTACATTTTTTGTAACTTTGTTCGTTGCTAAAAAGCGCGGCATTTGCACGAGGCGGTGACCCAATATGGCGCTTCGAAATAAAATTCAATATTTCTATTTTTAATTGGAGGGTCGTCCGCTTGAATACGCTCATTTGTTTTTTAATGGCAATATTTTGTATGTGTTATGTCGTTAAAATAAGATTAATGTGTACTTTGGGGTCCACTCGAGCGGAGATTATCAAATCATTTGCGCTATAAGCGAATAAAGTAAACATTATCGACGGCCCGGTTGGGAAGCAATTTACTACAGAAAGATTGTGATTTTTGATCTTGAAGTTATGTTCATATTTTGAATATTTATAATTTCTCAATGTAATTAAGTACAACCCAAAATTTCTTCATTTCTTTTCTTTTTGTTAATTGGCAACTGTTTCTATTAGTTCAAATAAAGTTTTTTTTATAATTTTATTTAAAGCAATTGCTTTAACAAGTTCTTTGATTTTCACGATTATTACACATTTTAAATAAAACTACTTTAACCGGATTAATCGCGTATATTTTGTATGTTTATACATTTTTGGAAACCCGACGTTTCGAACACTTTACAGTAGTCCGTGGTCACGGGTAGACGGGTCTACCCGTGACCACGGATAAACATACAAAATATACGCGATTAATCCGGTTAAAGTAGTTTTATTCAATTGCTTTAACTTTTATAAAACTCGTTAAAAAGTGACGAACAATTAAGAATAGTGCAATACTAACTTCTCCATCCACATGATGCAAAAAGGTCATGAAGTATAATTATTAAAAAAACTCACTAACTCTCCTCCTCCACTCCTCTTCTTCTCCTTTCTTAGTAATAAAATAAAAAAGTATGAAAAGAAAAATCGACAAGTTAAACTAAATATTTACGAGCGCGGCGTTGAATTCCGTCACTCAACACGCAGTCTCGAAAATCGAATGAAAAATGATGAACGGAGTGTCTTAACATTAAGTACCCTCTGTCTATCCAGCCAATGCGGGATACAGCATAACTTTACAATCATTTTAATTTATAATTTTATGTTGATACACTCAAACAATCACATCTCAGGAACAAACTCGTGCAAATTCTTGGTAAGTATTATATTACTGGAATAGACTTTTCGGCGGCACAAAGGCGTTTGTTTCACAATGGCCTTGCATTTTGCGTAATCTCCGCTCGCATCGCGGTCTCGCTCGTTTGTGACCGCGGTCTGTCATTACACGCAAACGTATGGAGATTCCGCCGATAGTATTGAGTTACTTTTGACGACTGACTGAGTGAACATTGTAGTACATTGTATGAATTTAATTATTGTTCCTAAAAACATGTTTTATTAAGTAAATTTTCTGTTGCGTGGCTTATAGCAGAGTACTGTAATTAAAAAAAATGATATTTATATTATAATGTAAGGTTTATTACTCTACCTTCACGTTTTATTTATTCTAAATAAGGTATAAGTACAATATTTATATTGTATATAACAGAAATTAAATAACAATATTTAATATTACAATATGTTTTTGTAAATCAAAACTAATAATCCCATATTTATCCAAAAAACTAACGAAACTCCTGCCGAACAAGTATCACTTGTGCTTGTATAAAGTACAAATCGAACAAACAGACCTATAACAACATTTATTATAA
This sequence comes from Heliconius erato x Heliconius himera, assembly GCA_013421005.1. Taxonomy (NCBI): domain Eukaryota; kingdom Metazoa; phylum Arthropoda; class Insecta; order Lepidoptera; family Nymphalidae; genus Heliconius; species Heliconius erato x Heliconius himera. The sequence continues at coordinate 23,362 of JAATLQ010027740.1, read as the reverse complement.
AAACTCAGTTTCAAAAGGCTTTATACAGTAAAAGGTAACAAAATGCTACTTGAATCGTCTAATCCGAGGTATGGTCACTTCAGTGGGCTCCTTTGTAACGCCTCATTGTACATCACACCTCCGAAGTAACTCGAGTAGTCGAGTGGTCGAGGCCGCGCGGAGAGGCGCAGTGGTCAGCTTTTATAAAAAAATACTATTAAGCTTTTGAAGAGCTCGTGGAAAAAAATTCTTAGAATTCAAGCGGTGTTTGGTTTTGGCTGAGTGGTATCGAACTATACGTTGTATGTGGAGTTTTTTCAATAGATTATAATGTGGGTTAGTTTATTATAGGATTACTTATTTTTTGTATCCCGCTGTATCCCGCACATACCAGAATAGACATAGACGGACCCTGGAAACCTGGTGTTAAGACGACGACAGAGGTTGTTACCAGAGCGAGGAAAATGTATATTTTACACATTTTTTTGTTTCCTCGCGCGGGAATTGGGATCCCATAATCTGTCGCGCTTTCATGCGCACAATATGGTCCTGTTTAACGACAGACCTCAACGAGTAAAATAAAGAAATTGGCAAAATTGGATTACACAAGGAAAAACGATTTAACCGCAGTAGAGAAAGGGAAAGAGAGCTTAAAATTTCAAACAGTATTTTTCGTTTTGAGACATTTTCTTTATTAATATATACTTAACGCTAAAACTTGGAAATAGATCTCAATTATGTCTCTGCGAAAAACTTGGAAGAGTGAAATGGTGGCATCTCAATTGGCTGCAGAATGGTTAGCAATTTCAGATATACAGACCATACGACATTGTTAGCCGGCGTCGGAATTGTAAATAACCGAGTTTTTTTTGTAGAGTGAAGGCCGAGAACATATTTATATATTGGTGGGTCTATCGATTAACGGAGCAAAGATCAAACTAATGTGTGTTGATCGGACAGGCCAGCTATCGTTGACCGGATTAATGCCGTATCTAAAGATAGTAAAAGATTTCGTATATCTTGCTTCTAGGATAAGTCGGTAGCTTTAAGGAAATTCGACAACGAATCCAGATAGCCAATTATTCAGTAATATGGCATAGTAGAAATGTCCCCAACGTCACCAAAATGACTGTTCCCAATCCTTGTCCTCTCGGTTTTCTTTGACGACGAAACGACGAAGAAGAAGAGATTTGTGTTTACTACAGTACAGTATTATATTTATGAAATACAGTACATACACTATATACAGTATATGAACCATGTAATACTAATGACTTAAATTAGCTTTTACATAAAAAATAAAAAAACTTACTACTATATATTTATTATTTTTACATTTTAGTATTTCTTATCTTTTACTATTATTTCTTATCTTTATTTTAATGTGCCCGTAACATGAAAATTAATCCTTTCTTTATTAGATATAATATTTATAGATATAAATATTAAGGAATGTTATGTAAAACACAATCGAGCTGATCTACATATTGATTAAATCATCATCTAAGTAGCTACAAGGGAAAAGAAACAATTCTGCATTTTGAGATAAAGAATGAAAGTTATAGTCTTCAAGTTGAATTGAAGCAAGGAAGGAAATAAGCAAGCCATAATAAGGTATTATCATGAGCGGCGTCCGTCGTGGTGCGTCGTGGTGTCGCGGCGGTCGGGCGCCGCGCGGACTGCGGGCGGCGGGCGGCGGGCTGCGGCTGAGGGATCACGCCGACGGGGACGATTGTGATACGTCCGCTGACGAATACTCCCATGCTTAAGCGATAGTGATGTTATATACCGTGTGTCGAGCTTTTTTTAGATTCACGCTGTATCCCGTATGCAGCGGGGTTGCCAGAGGGAAATTAATGTTAAGACACTCCGTTCCGTACGCCGTCCAGTGTTCAAGACTAAAGTAGTAAGACTGTATCTAGTAAAGGAGCTCAACGCTGCGTTTTGTTTTGCTATGTGGGCGAGGAGGACGAAAATAATTTATTTCCACTAATGGAAATCGAACCCACAACCGTATTAGAAACAGTTAGATGTTGTGTACCTACGCCACGAAACTCAATTGTCGATCTTATTTTAAATACAACTCTTTATGTAATTGGATTAATCACATTTATTTTGACCTTTGTAATTGGATTAAACGCACATTATAAACCAGACGTATCAAATAATTAATATTTAGTCAATGGCCACAACCAGAGTGTATTTTGGAACACCAATCTAGTAGAGGAAATTCATTTAAAATGTGTAAAATTTCGAAAATCAAGAACCTCTATATGTACAAATATGTAAATCATAAATATTAATAGAAATATATATTTTTTTAATTAAAGAAATATAAATAATTTTTAAATACTTACACATTTATTAAAACGTTATAATATGAATAAATATATGTAAGGTATCTATTAATTTGTATAACAGAGAACAGAGAACGCCCATGGAGGCATCGACGCGAGAAATTAATAAAGTAAATAAAGTATGTTAAGTAGAGCTGGAAGATACGACATGGATGAGGAAAGGCGAATTGCTGCCGGTAACAAGGTTAACGGAGCCTTAGCTGCATTAATGAGACGGCGAAACGTCAGCACAGCTGCGCGTTTGGCCGTACACAATGCAGTTTTGGTACCAACTCCGTTATACGGCAGCGAAACGTGGGTATTACAGAAGAAGAATGAAAGAAAGATGAATGCTGTGGAGATGCGATCTCTTCGTAGGATATGCGGAGTCAGCTTAGCTGATCGAATCCGTAATGAAGAGGTACACAGAATGGCAGGTACTAGCGAGGATGTCACGGTGAGAATGAAGAAGAACGTGCTCAGCTGGTTTGGGCACGTTGAACGAATAAGTGATGAAAGAATGGCAAAAAAGATTTATGATGATAAAGTGAGTGGTAAGAGAGGTAGGGGGAGACCTCAGTTGACCTTCGAAAACACAGTATTACGTATAATAATTACATAATTTTTTTTTTTAAATAAATATTATAATAATTTAATGACGGTGACATAAAATCCCAGCCTCGATGTCGATAGTTACATTGTTTGCTCTCCCTCACTAGAGGGGCGGGCCAGGAGGGACGAGAGCGCGAAATTGGAGGAAAACTTTCGTAAGGGGAAATGAAATGGGATTGATAAAAATTGGAACCAAGCCGCCCGAACAGGGACGGAATCAGGAAATACCATAAATATACTATTTAAAAACGATATATTACCACAAAGTATCTTTCATAGACTAGTCCGACTAACGCTTGTTTTGAATTACATATTTATATTTGAGTTAGATCATTATATCATCATCTATTCTTAATTTTTTGTTATATTTACATTATTAAAATCGACAGATATTTTAATTGCTACCTACATAAATAAAGAGTTTTTATGCATTGATTCATAGGACATAAGATTGCGATTTATTACGAGGTCGTATATATAAATATCTTGATAAATTTATCACGAATAGAAATTGAGACCTATATTTTAAAAAAAAACACAAAAAATCAGCTTCACGCTGTATCCCGCACACAGCAGGGTAGGCAGAGGGAACCTAGTGTTAAGACACTCCGTTCCCCACTTTCTGCCGAATTATGGAGGCATTGCGTGTTGAGTTTCAGAACTCAACGCCGCGCTTAACCTCGACACCAGAGCGAAGAAATGGAAATATAAATTTAAGTTAATATTTCATCTCCTCGAGTGGGGATCGAACCCACAACCAGTCGGTTTTACAGTCACACTTCGTGCCGCTGCGCCACGACTGACCTCTATATTTAAAAGCTATATTGTAATGTATTGTTTTTAAGTAACTTAAATGGATGAAGTGCACAAGTGTATTTTTAAGTGTGATAGATATTCGTTTTATAATAAAACTAACATAATAGTTCAAAATAAAAAATCAACTATTGTTTTCGTCCTTCACAATTACCGCTTATAAATAAAAGAAAACCAAACTCCATCCCTGTATTTTCTGAGGGCACGAAATTCACTTAGCGTCGTTTGTCGAAGCTTTTCGCCTCTTGAAACTTTTCAATAGCCGGGAATCGAATTCCATCCCCTCCCCCCGACACCTGGCGTCATGACTGCATGTAACGTGCAGCCAACGTATACACGTAGCCCGTAGGTACGTCTTGCTGATATTACGATTTATAAACATAAGGATATGTTAAGTTAACGTAGAAATTGATGCTACAATGTTCTATTGGGGCCGTCGTGTCGCAGCGCCACAGTGTTTGACTGTAAGCGCGATGGATGTGGGTTCGATTCCCATTTGGGGGAACGAATGACTTTCTAGGTTTCTTCTGCCTATCCTGTTGTATGTGGTAAACGGCGTAAATATAAATGAAGAAATGTTCTAAACAGACCGTTTGTTTTTTGAAAGACTTTCTTTATCTTTAGAGCTGGGTAGGCGCAAGTAGCAATAAGACAATGTATTTTGTGTATTTCTTTTAATTTTATGACGTTGCCTACTGAGTGTTCAAACGCGAGATCATGCTTTCTTTGTCTCGTGCAAACTAATAACATTTTTTAGAATACAATTAAAATCATATTTTGTAAACAAATACCTACTTTGAAGTAGAGAAGTTAGTGTCTGGACATAAGATTTGCTTGATCTCCTACGTGGATAGCATCGGGTAAAAATTATAGCCAAAAAAAGATAAAAAAAATGCGGCTATTTATATAGTCCAAGTTTTATAGAGGATTCTATTTTCATTTATGATATTTTTATTACTTTTTTTTCCAAAAAATATTAAAGTTATAGAAGCATAAGAGCGTATAAATAGTAAATACCTATATAAGCCCCCATTTTTTATCACAAACAAGTACATTAAGGACAATAGTGCGGATGATCCCGCAAAGGTGTTAATACGCAGGGGAGACTTAACTTCAAGTTTACAGGGTGTTCTAAAAAATAGAGTACTTTATAAGTAAAAATAGCTGATTAATTAATCAGTTTCAAGATGTATCCCGTACATAGCAAGGTAGGCAAAGGGAACATAGTGATAAGATACTCCGTTACCCACTTTACGTCGATTTTTTCACTCAACGCCGAGAAACTCAACGCCGGACTTTTGCCTTCGTGCCAGAGCGAAGAAATGAAAATATTAAGATATAATAATTCAATTCCTCTAGTGGGAATCGAACCCAAAATCGTCGCGTTTTAGTCACACCCTTGTGCCTCTGGGCCACGACAGCCTCAAAAATATATATTTATATTTTACAGTTAAAATGAAGTAATGCTGTATCCAGCACATAAGAAATCTAATGTTAAGAAACTTGCCGTGGAGTGGCAGAAATCAATTCCACGATTTGTTTTATTACCGGAGCGAGGAAATGAAAATAATTCATTGCCCCGAGTGAGAATCGAACTCACGACGTTAGTCAGAAACTGAGCCGCAGCGCCACAAAAGCTTTAACTAATAAGACAATAGAATTAAATAAGGCATTGACTTAAATACTACTCAGAAGCGAAGTGAGCGAAGTCACGCCAAGTTCGCTCTTCGCGTGTTGATTTAGGACGCACTTCTAAACAACTGACAACAACATTCCTACACTTTGAATGAGACAGTTAATTAAATCTTGCAACTCACGTGTAAAGCTTACTTAATTAACTGACAAAATTTACTTTACTTGAATGTATGTATGTATTAGCAATATATCATTTAACAAGTCCTAAGTAAAGATTATTTGGTCGTACATTGTTGTTAGGCCTGATTTACTCAATTTTAAGTGCAACATAAAAAAAATGAATATATATATTTAAAATATAAATATTTATTTTTAATAAACAGACTTTAATCGTCCATATCTTTTCTAATACCTGCAAAAATAATTGTACAGTTTTATGGTAATCAGTAGAATAGTTTTGGCGTGACAGCGTAACAAACAAACTTACCTTCACTTTTATAATACTAGTGTGATTATTATAAAAAGATATTTATAATTTTACATTGTTGTTATATTGTGTAAAAATAACAAGGCGATAATTTTACAAACATGTTAAGTACATGTGTATAAAAAGGTGAAAAGTACTTTGTGTCTAAAGGAATAACATTTTCAATAATACACATTTTGACATGCTTACTTCCATTCTAATATAAAAAAATCGAGAGTAACTCTGTCTGTCTGTTTTATTATTCTATTTCTCTTATTTTAATTATTTAGGTTTATATTTTCTTACTATTCCTATTAAAAATTGAAAATTATATCATAAATAAATATTCGTATAGTTGAATCGCTTTATTTTATTACTCATATTGTTAAATAATATAAAAACTTGTGAGTCGTTAGCTAAAACGTATTAATAAAAAAAATATTTCAATTTACAAACATGCTGTACATTCAAATTGATTCCATATTCTCCGCGCGCATCAAACCGTGAAATGTCTCACTCATAATCTATGACCATTAGGCGTTAATATACAAAATGTTACATTCGACCACAGAATTAATTCTTTATAAATTGTATACACAATTGTCAACCTTATATCTAGCTATATGAGATTTAAAATCCTGTAAAATAATTTTCTTTTATACCGATATGCGTAACAAATTTGTACATCCTACCAAAAACTTTAGAATTCTTATAAGGTTTAAGCCATTTTAGTCTTTAACGTAAAGCATATAAATACTAATTTTGGTTGTTTCTATTTACTAAGGGAAGTAACGTGTTATATTTTTTTTGCAATTTCTCCATAATCCCCATAGAAATGATTATTAAACGAATATAACAGCGTGAGGTCGAGCTGTTTAGGAGATTACACGGAATTATGTAGAGCCCATTGAAAATTACATTTAATGATATTAATAATGTGGCAAATTTTGTAAGGAGCGCGTTTTATTATTGTTGTAGGGAGTTTCGATACTTAGTGGATAAGGCGATAATCTGCATTGAATAATAATATTTGTTTTCTCTCTCTCTAGTAAACACGAAGTGCTGAAAAAGTACGGCGTTAACTTAACTTACCTTAACTTTCGAGACATAGCGTGGTGAAACCACGTTATGAGAGGAACTGTTAATATTAAATATTTTATTTCCTTACTGTGGAAATCGAACCCACAGCCTGTTGCCTGTCGGTTTATAATAGCACACTTGTGCCCCTGCGCCACGACTGACCTCACTTCACTAATATTAGTGTCTGAAATATAATATTATTTTGTATTATTTCTATATATATATGTATAATCCTTTTTTACTCATTTTCTTAAATTAAAAATCTAAATTAGTCTTAGTAATAAAAGGTAGATCTGTAATATAAATAAAAAGGATGTATATATTTTTTCTTGTGTAGTCCATTAATAAATAAAAATACATTAATAAGAAAAAGTAGAGATAATTTAAATGAAAATACATGTAGTCCGCCGGCAATTGTCCCGACTTCATAAAAAGTAAATTAACGTTTTGCATCCGCTTCAAATTAAAACCCGATGAGTCGAGGCATTGCATTTGAGGAAGTAATAAAGAAAATGCATTCAGCATCCTATGTTATTTCTCAGCGTCCAAGATAAGAGCGGTTGGATATATATATATATTTTATTTACGCAGCCAAGCAGCCAAGGTAGAGATAACCTAGTGTTCAGGCACTTTTTTCTCCTTTATTACCTATTTTAGGTAAATTATTTATAGATTTAATATATCGGTATAAGAAAACCTGGGTACTAAACAACATGCACCTAAATAAGAATATTTAGAAAGGTATAATTTTTTTTATGTAGCAAGACTTGAACCTAGAAAACTGCCCCAATACATTTTTAAATTCTCATACGTTTCTATATAATTTTCGTTACTTAAATGGTATTAATAATTATTAAAAATTAATGCAACTGATAGTGGATTCTTAGTAATTTATTTAGCTTTGATAAAGTTATTTATCTCAACTTATTGGTATCGTATGAAATACCTTTTATGATCATACAACTTCCATATTTCGTAGGCCAGGCAGACAAGTTAATCACTAAATCTATTTGTAGCAACTGATACTTGGTGCCAGGAACCAATCTCCTCATTTTATCTGATCTAATGAAGTATTGAATTAGAATGTTTTAGTGTTAAATATAAATGTTTTTCTACAGTGTACAGGGTGTCCGCCTGCGCGCCCGCCCGCCAGCGGCCGCCCGCGCGCCCGCGGCCGCCCGCGCGCCGCACCGTAAAACAACACAATGAAAGTGGCGTTAATACGATTAAGTTCCCATTTCCCGGCGTTCTCTCTATTTCATTTCGTTCGCAATTAGACGAGTAACGAGCTTCTATACTTTATCGTCGATGTTGTTCTCGACTCGCGCGCGCTTTCATTTGTATTTGTTTTTTCATTTATGTTTGAAACGATGTAGTTATCGCTGCGTGCTGGTACTTATTTATTTACTATAAAATTTTAACTACTTTATATTAAAAAAAAATAATATAAATATGCCTCCAAGTAGGATGCTTGCGTTGTAAGTTGTCCCAATTACGTGACGAATGAGATAAATGGATGAATGTCTTCCAATCGGGCAGAACGTGGAATGTCTTAATTCTAGGTTCCCTGTGCCTTCCCCGCTTTGTGGGAAAAACGTGGATTGGAGTATTTTTCAACTGATATCAAATTAATATAAATATATTACCATTGGCAGCAGCGTTGCCAGACGTCTTGTTTTTTGAGTCAAAAAATTAAATGTTCCAATCGGGATAGGTGAGGGACCTACACAGATTATTTCACGTTTTGTGAAAAATCTTTTGTTATTACTTTAAGATTTTAATTATTTACTGGTTAAAGTATATTCGTGACGTATAATTATTCTGAAGTCTTAACTGCATTATCTGTCTCCCTTTGATGGTAAACCAAATCAATATCGTTTTATATTGACATCTATCACCTTTGGAAGCTTTATTTAAAATTTTAATAAATGGACAAATATAATATATAAATAAATGAAATTCTTATTATTTAATATTTTGTCGAAAGAATCCCGCTTTTTTACTTAAAATCTTCAAAAATCCCGCTTTTCATTTTGAAAAAATCTGGCAACGCCGATTGCCAGTCACTTTTAAGAAATGCAAAGAAAGCCACCGCTAAAATAGAAGTCGGCTCTACTAAGAGACTCGATTATAATTTTTGCAATAATATACGTATTGCCAGTATTTGATTACATATATTTATACATATTAATATATGTATAAACTATTTTAGTAAGCATTCTTGAATATAAATAAATGTTGTGTTAAAAATAATTAAAATTTCAAATTAAAGAGCGGTTGTGAAAAAGAATGCCACACATATTTAACTCTTCTGTAAGTATGTTTGTTTCACTAATCGTAAACGACTTAACTAGTTTGGTTGAAATTTTAATAATAAAACCTAACATAGATTGATTATTATTTAATATTTTTCGGCAATCAACCTGCAATCACCATCATTGCGAATTTTCAAAATGATTGAAGTTTATTTTTAGCTAACACTTTTAGAAAAAATATAAAAAAAAATTCAAAGAATTCTTGAATATAGAAACGTGTGTTTTTGTAAAGTTTGTTTTCTTGAGAATGCTTTTACAATAACCGTTTTTACTTTCGTAAACTATAGGAAACACAGATTACATGTAATTTAGCCTCTAGCGCAGGACGAGGACGAGGGGATCATTATATTTGTAATATAAAGAAATCAAATGTGCCGCCTCCTTGAACTAATCCTCGTTACAAATATATCAGTTTCGCACTATTGTAGCGACGAACAATGGTTTTGCGTAACACTTTGGAAACATAGTAAAGCGATAAATAATATAATATTTAATCTAAATCCAACCTTATTGGAATGTGATAAAAGTACACCTCATTTTCAATGATGGTCAAATTAATTTGTAAGAACGTGCCAAATAAATGTATTGTATAAAACCGCCAACTAATACAACCTTAAATTTTCTTTTACATTTCTATACTTCAACTTAAAAATATCGCAGTAAGAATCAAACTGGTTTGAACGTCTTTTTTAAAATGTTAAGTGATTACAAGGTGTGAGATTTGACAATTTTTTGTATGTTTGCGCAAATCTCAAGAACTCTATTATTATGTGTTATATTGTATGACGTTGTTTGAAAACATGTGTCGGCTTGAAGTAAGCTGAAGATTAACACTTTTGTGATAAACTACTTGCCGCTTCAGTTAAATTGTAAAGTTTCGAAAATTTAATATAAAAACGTTCTATAGGATTTATATAAAAAAAATATATAAAAAGTAAGTTGAAAATAATAATATTAGTTAAAAATTTCTAAGCACAATGTTACTAAAATGTTATTCATATTTCTAATAATAATAATAATAAGCATAAAATATATTTTTTTAAAAAGTAAAAAAAAAAATAACAAAAACGTATAGAAATTTTGAAGAAAGCACAATTTGATTCCCACCCTCTTACACACGTTCAAATATATTTAAGTTTCTAAATATTTTAAAAGCAAAGTGAACAACGCTTAATAATCGCAGATGTATATCTGTACTTATTCCAAATATCTACTTACTTTAGATTTGAAACTGCTCAAAGATGGAATCATATAAAGATGACATCATGAACATACTTTAACTAAAGTAAATCTAGCAATATTTAGAAATGTTCGAAGTTCAACCGAGGTCTTCTCCTGCCTCTCTTACCAGTTATTTTTGCTTCATATATCTTTATCGTCACTCATTCTCTCGATGGGCCTGAACAACCAGACCACGTCCCTCTTCATTCCCACTGTCACATCCTCGCTCGGCTCGCTTTAATTATAAAATAAAATAAATAAAATAAATTAGCTTCACGCTGTATCCCGCACACAGCAGGGTAGGCAGAGGGAACCTAGTGTTAAGACACTCCGTTCCCCGCTTTCTGCCGAAGTTTGGAGGCATTGCGTGTTGAGTGGCAGAACTCAACGACGCGCTTTGCCTCGATACCAGAGCGAAGAAATGGAAATATAAATTTAAGTAAATATTTCATCTCTTCGAGTGGGGATCGAACCCACAACAAGTCGGTTTACAGTCACACTTTGTGCCACTGTGCCACGACTGACTTCAATTTAATTATACATTATCAAAATTTACGAACAAACGTAAGCAGAGCCGGTGTAACGTATAATCATATATACCAACTACTTGCTACAAATATTACTTCCTTCATAACTAATAAAAGCCCCAAACACCTACAGAACAGTAAACAAACAGTCGTCACAACTCAATCTCAAAAACTAATTCCGAAAGCTTTCGCGAAATCGCTCACGAATAATCGCTCGCCAATTAACGCTGCTTATTTCCTTAATTTTGAGCGATTGCCCGTTTAAAAACGTTTCATTCCAATACACAATTTAACAAACGAAATCGAATTCTATATCAAGTAACTTAAAGTTAAATATCCCGTACACTTTATCTCATAAGACATGCTGATTTCAAAGTCCATTAGTGTCAAAGTATTTTATGCTCTATTGTAAGTACGTAAAGTGTATAATGCAATGTACTCAGCGATGAGCAGAGTTAAATGGGAAATTGTGAGCTAACTCGGCGACGCGGACGTCGGAATAAAACAACTCCTTGCGCTAATAATGAGAGAGTACGCGCAGAGTAGAGAGGCACAGACACGTCCCACGGTCCCCACGAATATATAGATAATTGTAGGTGGTCGATTGGTTGGGTTCGATTTCCACTAGATAAATAGAGACACTTGCAAGTTTTATCAATAATTCTGTGAGAATTAGTATGAATGTAATAAATTTATAAAATTTGTATAAATGTTGATGTAAGAATATCGAGCTTAGTAACTGAGGAAACTGACTGAAACAAAAATTATATTTTCTAAATAATTAATAATTCTTTAAACTTCTGGAAAGTAATCGTTTTTTCTTCGTAATAAGCAAGATTTTGTCGGTGCAGATGTCCTTTTATGATTTGTAATAAGGAAAATTGTCTATCTTAGCTGTTGGTAAACCAAAAGATCTAAAAGATCTAAAGTCTATATAATTTCTATTTTAATTTTGAGTTACATAGGTAGTAGCCCAACAATAAGATGTAAGTAGTAAGTAGGTGAAGTTGAAAAGGTGGTTAAAATGCCAGTGATGATGAGTGTACGGCCGCTCGCGCCGCAGTGCTGCAAAGGCGCGTGGACCAATGCGTGTCTGTAACAATTTATACTACGTTTTTGGCACAATATAAGAAAATGCAATAAAATCATATAATTAACTTTACCCACCACTTGCCTAAATAGCGCTACAACACTCCACAGACCTCGCACGCATCAGACCTGAGATATAAACCGTAAGTGATGTGTGACTTACATGATGAGTTCCTCGATAAATATAAATAGTTTCCAACACAAAAATACTTTCTCAATTCGGACGAGTTACCTTTGTAGTATATACTTTCAATTATTCTAAATGACTAGAGTAGACTCTAGTTGTCACTACTCTGATAATAAGTTCTTTGATTTTCACGATTGTTACACATTTTAAATAAAACTATTTTAACCGGATTAATCGCGTATATTTTGTATTTTTATACATTTTTGGAAACCCGACGTTTCGAACACTTTGCAGCAGTCCGTGGTCACGGGTAGACTCACGGGTAGACTACCCGTACAGTTTTATTTAAAATGTGTCACTACTCTGTACAACCGTGAACAGAATCAAATGGCAACGCTAACTAAGCGCTCATTGAGGACGCACATACACACACAGACACACACACACACACATTTCTTTTGGTACTTATTTAATATCTAAATATTATATGCATAGGTAGTAGGTACTTACGCTCGTCAGAACGCTAGTGTGGTGGCTGTGGGCTATGTCCTCAACAGAGTGTGGCGGTATTGAAGCCACTTAACACGCAACGCCTACCTCGCTGTGTGCGGGATACAGCGTGAAGCTGATTTTTTTATTAAAAAAATATTATATGTAATTTTTGACATATTTTTTTTATGTTACTGTGTTATTGAATGTGTGCTAAGAATGTGGGATATACATTTAATAAATGATAAAAAAAAAATTAAAAGGCGATAATTCTATTTTGCTACAATTATTTGTGTGAGATCTTTGTGAGCTATATCGATGACAATATTGTACAGGTTATCAGCATTTTCAATTGAGGAATTTGTATCCTGCACACAGCAATATCGGCAGACTAGATTCCCAGTGTTAATACACTGCGTTCTCCACTATTCACCGAATTCTGAAAGCATTGTGTGTTGGAACTCAACGCCGTGTCACCAGAGCGAGGAAATGAAAATATACATTTAAATAAATATTTAATATCCTCGAGTGGAAATCGAACCTACAACCAACTCGTCAACTTGTGTAAGTTGTATTTCCCGTTGACTTACAATACTGAAATTGGTACGGAACGCTTGGTGGGTGAGTCAGACTCGCATTTGGCCTTTTTTTTAAATAATAGAAATATGCATATTACGTAGCGGTTAACGCTACATTTTCTTCCTTCTCTAGCTAACAGGATAAACAGGATAAAGTGTGAAGTTATAAAAAAACAATCATTATAGAATGCCGTCGCGGCGCAGGGGCACAATGATGTTGGTTCACTTCCCCCGAACGAATAAATTATTATTTATTAATTATTAATATTAAAAAAAGCCCTACGGTGAGTAGCGTAACTCAACACGCAATACCTCTATACATTCGGTAGAAAGTGGGAAAAGGAGTGTCTTAGCACTATACTCCCTCTGCCTACCCTGCTATGTGCAGGATACAGCGTGAAACTCGTTTATTATTATTGTTGAGGTTACTTACCGACTAGAGATGTCAATAATAATGCAATCATTTCTCAAGATTTTTTTTATTAAATATGTCGAGAAATACGACAACACAATTAAATAAGAATAAAGAAGGTCTTATACATAATCATCATTTGAAATAAAAATAGTTGTAAAGTACATTTAATAATTATAATAATTCTCGTCATTATATTGTAAAATTATAGTAAATTAATAAAAAAAAATTACATTGTTAATACGAGTATAATTTTAAAAAATTGAATATTTCCACAGTTACTCAGATCTAGGATCATTTTTGATATTTTATATATAAAAAACATTTCTGTCAATATTAAATTGGTTAGTTACCTTCTTTTAAATATTTACATATAATTATTACTTAAATGCTATGTCATTCTTAAATATAAATTTCGTATTCTAGAAGATTAGTATAAAAATCTTTTTTTTTAACATATAATGTTCAATACTTTTAAATTATTTACAATAACTCCTTAAAACTTCCAAACTGACTATGTTAGCGCCATCTGTTATCAGATGGTGAATAACTATATAATATTCATAATCAAGTACAAGATAAAAATCTGCATAACACTTCATAAACACGGAATTATTACGTATTTTCGGAACAATCTTTAAATTTAAAACTATAAATAATTAACATCACTGCCATCTATCTCTAAGTTGCAAGTCTGTGTAGTTTTAACTTATTTCACGACACCAATGAGAATGTGGTTCATTTTATTTTAAACTTAAAATTTTATTTAAACTAGCGCCATCTATCGCCTAATAGCGAGTCTCTGTGGTTTCGGTTCGTGTTTAATAATTCTCACTAAATGCACGCTGCGTTTTGTTATAAATTATAAAATGGTAAGAATTTCCACATATCTTTTTTTTTGTAACCTGTAAAAATTAATAACTATTTTAAAATTAACATGTCATATATAACAAGCGCCATTTATCCTTCTGTAGCGAGTCTCTGCGGTTTCAGTGTCTGTTCGTGTTTAATAATCTCCGCTAGATGGCGCACCGCTGTCTCCATATCGTTCATGTTTATTTTGCTGAAAGTGAGTCGTACGTATTGACAAGGAGCACTCCCGTCATAGAGGAAAGCATGTCCTGGTACTAACATAAGGCCACGTTCAAATGCCGTATGGAAAACCTGAAATTATAGACTGCTTAAAAAAACCATATTTATTAATAGATTTCGTATTTTTAAAATAAAAGATTAAGTACTGTTAGTTATGGAGAATGCAAGACCAGAGGAGGAAAACTAGTATGAAAATAAATATTGTCTATCACTTATATTACGTGTCGATTAATGTATTCACAGAGTCAAATTCAACTAAACTTACAACATAAAGAATGTAATATTCTTTATGTTGTAAATTGTTGCCGCTGAATAAAAATTAGCTCAATATTATAAAAGATGTTTGATTAACTTAACATGCTTAATAAAATAATATATTTAAAGCTTGCTTGCCTTGCTTAATAAAATAATATTTAAAATAAAATATCTGTTCAACGCAACGAACTATATTTTTTTTTGTTGTTTTTCTAATTAAAATGACGCGTTATGATAAAGCGTTTATCATTTTATTATAATAAGCAATGATTAAATAAAATAATACAATAATACTTTTTTTTACAAATACGTAATTGTTATCATGTTTTCGTTCGAGTTGATTTCGTAGAAACTATTACTATACTAATATAATCTTGCATATAAAGCATATAATAAAAGTAAGTATATTAACTTTAGGAAATTAAACGTATTTTAGCTACAAAAATGATAAATGCTTTATCATTGGTTTTAAATTTAAATTAGTTATTGAAGTATTCGTTATAAAAGATGATTCTTGTTTTTTTTTTACTTTTCTGCAGTCTCAAGTTCATTACAAAGAAACTAGGGTCACTTCATTCTCCATTCCACCTAAATTTGAGACAACACATGTTGATTAACAAAACTCAACGTCGCCTGTTGCCTCACTAGAGTAGTGAAATGAAATAATTTTAATATAACCTTCCTAAATGCGACGGTAGTATGATCGCCTGCACTCGGAAAAGCTAAAAATGTAATATTTTCATTTCTTCGCTCCGTTGACGAGGCGAGGCGGAGCGCAGTGTTGAGTTTTACCACTGAGCACGCTACGCCTCAAGAAAAAAATGTCTTAATGCCAACGTTTCTATATGCAGGATAAATTATGAAGCTAAAAACACAATTCCCTCGAAAGGAGATTCGATAGATCGAACTCACGAAATGTTAGTGTAATATAGTTAGTGTAATAAGCTACGTATTCTATTAACGTAATCTAGAATGATTAAGTTAATAAAGTCATTGATGATTGATTATTATGCGTTCAATTCGAAGTTGAGAAAATACTCGTTTTAATATATTTTGCCTCCCTACTGTGATTAAATATTATATACCTATAACCATATATGTAGATAGAGAGACATGAAACTACCACCGGTTCAGCAGAACTGCATTCCGAGTCGGCGGTACCTTTATGTTCATTAGACGATCCAAAAGTGCATGCAAAAACCATTTGAATAAGGAATACTTTAAAATTGAAAATTAATAAAAACATTTAAAAAAATCAACTTACCATATTATAAACGTCATCGACACCTCTAACTCTCAGCCAGTGGAACAGCCCGGCCTTGGGCACGACCCAGTCCCCGAGCCCCTCTACGCCGCGCAGCGCGCTGCTGAGGGCGCTACGCCGTAGCTCGTAGAAGGAGCGCGTAGAGTGTAAGTGGGAGGCGAGGGCGCTGCGGTTTGAGAGGAGACGGTAGAGGATTGCCTGAAATTATATTATTAATTATTATTATTGTTATTTAATAATATATTTCCTTTTAAAAAATATCATATATCCCGTAATACTTTGTTTTAAAGTGCTTTTAACTTAGGATTTGATCCTGCTGCGTTAAAAATTTTATCGTTTCTAAATATTGTCCATTTTATTTGTATTTTAATGTTTGTTTTTGTATATGTAAAAATGACACTGTGAATTATTAATATTTGTACAAACGTATCAGATTATACAACAAATAATACTGAGAGATTCTACTTATTTATAAGCTATATTATAGCTATATTATCTGTAATAAGAATATAAATTGTGCCCGATCTGAGAATTGAACCATTTCCAACGTATTGGAAGATGCAATTTTACAAGAGAAGTCCGTTGTATGATTAAAATTGAACTTTATTTGAACAACAACAATATAAAATTAAAATAATCGCATAATTCGATTTTTTACATGGACGTGGACGCGGAGTTACATGGATATAGACCAGTGACATGCTGTTATCTTTTCACATACAATATATACGTGTTGTTAAAAATTACATTTACTTTGTAATTTAGTGATAAGACACTACTTTTTTGACTTTTCGAATTATAAAATTTTTGAATATGAAGGAAAAAATTCTCATTCTTCTATGCTATGTGATAAGGGCAGATGACCTAGAATGACAATGTATGTTAAGTAGGGCAACTGAAAAACTTATTTTGCCTTACCAGAGCAAAGCCTTAGGAAAATAAAAATGACTCACTATTCGATTGGAAATCAAACTAACAACCACCGCAATCAAATAAATAAGGTGATAAGAAAGAAGATAAAGAAGGCATCAATCTTAAAACGATATGTGACATCGATACGCCTTGCACATATTGATTATAAATTCTTTCCGAATTATCAGCTTTGTTATTTATGATTAATATATTGTTATTATTTCAGTCGTTACGGGGAATGTTTATCACATTGTCTTATACTTATACAGCATTATCTACTAATTATGTTTTTCTAATATATATCTTATCTCTTGTATATAACTAATATTACTATATATATATATATATTACTTATAGCGCGTCAACTATATATACCGCGGCGTAGTACGCATTTAATAAAAAAAAAGGTCTCAAGTTGTGACGCACAAACCGTGACGGTGAGCTGGTAGAGCGCGATGGTACTTGATTTTATCGTAATTTAACTCAAATTTTTGAAATCATTTAAAAATATCCACTATTTGCATATTCTACACCCTACCCATATTAGTAACTTGACTGTGTCAAATTACGTCGATTGTGACTTTATTTTTTTCATATCGAAACTGAATCCAGTACCACGATAAAAAATACACCATAAATTGAGTTAAGGCTTAGACTATTATGATGCCAAAAATCATTAATTTCTATCCAGTAGCCTTCAGTATTTGAAGTAATTAAGCATTTTCGGTTTTAATTTATGTTTACGGAAACTACATTGACTATCAGGAAACCAAAAAAAATATGTACCAGAGTACTTCGATACCGAAGTTCATTTATTTCTGTAGTGCAGTAATAGACAGACATACAAAAATTCTGCTGAGTGGCCCAACTAACATTTTATATATCTTTCATGTACAGAATTAACTTTTCTACATCGAGATTGACAATATACATTCTGAAAACCGGACTTCGTGCCCCTGCACCACGACTGGCCTATAATATATAATAGAAAAATGTTTAGTTATTTCACTGCAAACGTAGATTTTCCCACATAAATTCCGATTCCTCAAAAATTTCGGGTTAAAAAATAGATTTTATCGAACAACATACTTTAAATTGATATATTTTTTTAATTGTAACAAAATAATCTTTGTTGCTCCACTACCTCCTCTATCTTTCTGTGTTAGTTTCATAAAAATCGGTTCTGCTGATCCGGAACAACAGAAGGATAGACAGACAAAAATGTTAATACTGTTTATTTGTGTTTTAGTATCGTGTATATACACTGAATAACTATATACATTTGAAAAAACACAGTTGTGTTAATATCATAAACAGACCATTTAATTTTCTTTATATGTATAGATAGATATATGTAAACAGTAAACAGTATTTTTTTCTCAACTTAACTTTTTTAATATTCCGCATATAGCAGAGGATGCAGAGAAAATCTAGTGTTGCGACACTGCCTTCTCCACTTTCCACGGAATTTTTGAGGCATCGCGCGTTGAGTGGCGGAACTCAACACCGTGCATTTTAGCGCGCCTTGTTACCAAAGCGAAGAAATGAAAATATTACACTTAACTTAGCTTCACGCTTTATACCTACCTGAGTAGTCAGAGAGAACGAAGCGCCAAACGCTACGGTCTCTACATACCCCTTTCGCCTCGTCCACTGTCATCATCTCTGCATACATGCCCTCGCCAGGGGGTGCTGATGCTTTTTACGTGACCTTCCTCCAGTATCTTTGATACTATGTTTTCGAAGCTCAACCAAGGTCTCTCCATATCTCTCTTACCACTCACATTCTCCTTCCATCATAAATCTCTTTTGCCATTCTTTCATCACACATTTGTTCGACATTACATACAGATTAACGATAATAAACGCACACTACTACATTTTAAGGTCATCAATATATATATTTTTACATATCTTTCATGTACAGACACCGATCAGTTACAGTTTTATTATTTTTCGTCTACATTATGATGTTTTATAAAAACCGTGTGAACCTCTCCACACCTGGTTTTTTGACCATATTCTATTGGTCGATAGTAAAATATTACCAAAAGATTACTTTTTAAATATAATATATTTTATTTAATAAGTTTATCTTTCACTAAACAAATATTTATTAAAATGTAAAGTTTCTTAAAACTTTTATACAAAAATCCAATCCCAAATTGACACAGCAGAGGTCGAGAATGTGTTAAAATCAATAACACATATTAATAATAATAAAAAATATATAGGTATATAAATAATAAGTAAGAAATAATATAAACATCAAAACAGTAAAACGCGAACGAAGTTACATCATAAAGACTTCTTTTGTTAACAATAAGCATTCGATTTTCGTTTTAATCTACGTTGACAGATAACAACATAAAGTATATAGCAGACAGCGATAAACTAGCATCGATACATCGACCTCAACGCCGCGTCGTCACCTCGACGTCATCGAGCTACATAAGCCAAAGAGACACATGTACAAAACACCAATTTTTCGAGAACAATCAGTAAATAGTAAGCATTCTACTGAACAGACACAAAATACGAAATGGATGTAGTGGTCATCTCCTCATCATTATCTATCTAAATTTGGTGGCTCTGACGGCCGTTATATGGATATTTGGTTTGTCGATGATATGTTGCTGCTTTACTTTTTGGATAACCAAAACATAAAATTACAGGAGATGTGGCATTCATATTAAAATTAAAAATGTATTAAAATAAATCACATTTTGGTGTATACGTCCCTTTGGCTTGAAGTCCGCGAATTAATGATAAGCAGTTTTACGGCCACGGACCACGCTCGCGCTATCGAAAACATTCAATAAAATTGACCTTAATCAGTCAAGTATATATTAAATGATAAAAAATTCGTAAATCAAATTTTACATATAAAAAAATACATAACAGTTCATGTAACCATAATTTTTTTGGGCTCTTTCATTTTTGATGTATCCAGGCGCATTTCATAGTGAAAATAAGACTATTTTTTAAAACCTACTTATAAATAACTCAGTTATCAATTTTCTGCATATTTAGACTTATTACGTATTAAGCGTTGGAACTCAATGTTTTTTTTTCAGCTTCACACTGAATCCCACGTATAGCATGGTAGACAGAGGGAACCTAGTGTTAAGACACTTCGTTCACCACTTTCTGCTTTTCAAGGTATTACATATTGAGAAGCGGAACTCAACGCCGTGCTCTGTCTAGTTACCAAAGCGAATAAATAAACATATTAAATATTTCATTCCCTCGAGTGGGAATCGACCTCAATGCTGAGAATCGCTCGGCCACTGCGCCACGATACCGTCAGTTTTATATAATGGATGGCTTAAAAATACTTCAATTAAATGTTTATTTTGGATAAGATAAATAGGCAGACATTTAAATTATTATTTTAATATAATTCGTTGACTCTACATGTTCCATTAACAATCCATTGCAATAAAATCTCATCAATTTATCAGGAGAGTAATAAAACTTGCTTATTGCATTTCACAAGATATTGTTAAGCTGTCAAAGATTATTTTATATAATAGTTTTTCGTATTGAATTGGCCACGTGTCTCTTGTGTCCCCACTTTACAGCAATGTTTATCTGTCTGCTATGCGCAAATGTTATTAGGCGCTAAATTCCTAGACCGCGCGGCGTTGTATTCCGCCCATTAACATGAATTTAGCGGAAAGTGGGAGCGGATTGTCTTAATACTAGGCCCTCTTTGCCTACCCTGCTACATGCGGCATAAAACGTGAAGCTGCAAAAAAATTTATAATATAATTATCTTATCACTTTCTTTGGGTTATCACACTGAATAAGTGAGTAAGCTTTACTTATTCATATTTTAATATACGATTTATGAATGTATAACACAAGTAACCAAGTAAGTTAATATGTATATTTTTCTCTACAAATATATGTGGTGGGACACGCACCGGCTTGACTTTCCTCTCCTTAGAGTTTGAGACTATAAAATGGCAAAATTGTATATAGATCGATAGGTGAGTACAAAAAATACAAAAAAAACAATAAGTGATTAATTAACAAAAATGTCAATACAGGTATTTCAGGCGGACATACAAAAAAGTTGTTTACGACTTATTTTGTTACGGGTTCTTAGATAATAAAATATTTGATGTAATTAAAAACGACAACCTTAATCAAACACCCAAAAATATATAAAATATAACTAAGCTTACTGCTAAACTAATACTAAATTACTACATTAGTTCCTAGTTCTAATAGAACTCTGCCAAAACCAACCACGACTGTCCTAGGGCTTTATATTCAACTGCTAGATTTCCAGTAATAATCCAATCCAAAATCCAATGAGCATAATGGACGTTGTGTTATACAATTACCATATCGCAGTTAGAAACAAAAACACAATAATTTAAATGTACACTCTAACAACTTCTAAGCATAGTTCTAAATTTTAAAAATATTATATCAGCTACGAGCGGCCATTGTAACATTCGTTGCCACAAATACAACACACGTCCATCTCAGTTGAACATTTAAGTTACTGTATGGAATATAAAAATATTATTCGTGTATATTTCAAATCCTTAGATCATTTCCATCGTGGCGCAGTGGACCGTGATATTTGTAGATCCGGTCGTCAATCCAACAATTATACGGCGTTGGATTCCGCCACTTAATACGCAATGTTACGCAATAAATAGGCGATGCGAGATATAAGAAGAAAAAACAAAAATCACTAACCTGTGCCAAAGTACAAGAGTGCAATATCTCGGCCTGCGCGTGCAGCTCCGCGCGGTACAACAGCGCGGTGGGCGCCGTCATCCAGGCCGCCCTCAGCCCCGCGCTGATCACCTTGGACAGCGAGTCCAGGCGGATGACTCGACCGCACACGTCCATTGATAGGAAAGATGGTGGCACTGCCTGGGTTTTGACAAATTGAATGTTTACGTCCACTAAATATACCTAGTGTATATAGTCTATATACATAGATTAAAATGTTTCGCACTTGGTGAAGTTCTATCACCATATACGCTTAAGCTATATATAATACGCATAAGCTGATGCAAAGATTGTAAAGCTGCCCAAGTTTATTTGATTGCTCCTTCTTAGTGTCAAGACAGCAAATATCAGCTCTTATCAGATTAGAATTATTGTACTTTTTAATGTTGATTTTTGAGGCATTTCGTATAAAGAGCATGATACAATGATGTTTTTGTAGTTTTTGACATAAACGAGAATATTAAAAAGTATAAGCTTTCCTCCGAATGGGATGTGAACCCATGACCATCACCCAAACCATGATTGCATTAAATATACATATATCAATGTATCTACACATACAAAAAAAAACACTAATAAATAACTGCATGTAAATATTTGTGCGTATAATATATTTTACAATTTAAATAATATCGACACTAAAAACATAAATTATTAACTTTGACTTTGACTTTCACCTTGAATATTAATTTAATTTGATTACTTGTCGAAACGTCAGAGATAACGAATATATAATTAATAAAAAAATTAGAAAGACAGTATGAAATATATATGTATATCTGTTTTAATTAATGATTGCACGAACTTATTTAATGAAATATTAAAACTATAGTAACATAGATTCTCTGTTTTCCTTTTAACATCATACTTACACGGCCGTTGTCGGCTCGATTCCTGCTTGAGGGAATGAATTTTGTAATATTTTAATTTCCTCGATTTGATGTAATGTAAAATTACGTAAAAAGAACGTAATATAACACTATGTATTTAACCCAATTCTAAAAAAGGTACATTTTATTCTACACTATTATTTATATTTTGTTTATTAATAAAATATGTGAGTATGGTTATGAATGCTTATTGCCAAAAGAATATTGAATATTGTAGTATCTTATTTAAATATAGGTAAAAAATATATTTAAATGCGTCGTATAACATATCTTACCCTTGACGAAACTCGTAATTGCCTTCGACGCATGAAGAACGGAAAAGCGGTTGGACCTGACGACATTCCGATCGAAGCGTGGAAATCGTTGGGCTCTCTTGGTGTGCTCATGCTTACTGTCCTTTTTAACCATATCTTGAACACTGGAAAGATGCCACATCAGTGGCGGCTCAGCTTCATTACCCCTATTTACAAGGGAAGGGGCAGTGTTCAAGATTGTGGTAGTTATAGGGGCAT